>JANIVK010000023.1:0-83106 GCA_030555795.1 Entelexis sorbosivorans | reverse complement strand
GGCGCTGGCGCCGGCGCTGGCGCTGGCGCTGGCGCGGCTGCTGGCTGGCTGCCGCGCAGCATGGCGAGCAGGTGCTGCGCCGTGGCCTCGTCGTTTTGCACGGTCGTCGTCGAGCCAGCCGAGATACCAAGCATGTTTTTGAGCGCGCCAGACTCGGACTCGGATAGTTTTGTAGCGTAGCCCTTCTTCCTAGCAATGTAGCTCTTTAGCCGGTGCATGAACGGCGTGACCATGTAAAAGTTGAACGTATTTTTGGGGCGGCGGTTGAACACAGGCAATGAGCTGACGGGGATCCAGTCTATTCGCGAAATTTCCTTGCGCGTCTGCGTCTCAAAGTGCGTCTTTTCCGGTACGCCCGACACGACGTACAGGCGGATGTTCTTGCCGCCGTACGTGCTCTCAATGTACTCGTTCCGGTCAATGAGGGATCCCATATCATAGCCCGTCTCCTCGAGCACCTCGCGCACGGCGCACACGGCGTCATCTTCCTCCTTGTTGATCTTGCCCTTTGGGAACCCCCAAGAAGCGCCCTTCCAGCTGCGGACCATGAGCACCTTGTCGAGGGACTCGTTAACAAGGATGCCGCCGCGGACGGGAATACTGCTTTTGTAGCTCTGAAACTCGGCGAGTGCCGCGTCCGGGTCCGGGCAGACGACGTTCATGAGCGGCATAGCGCGGTACAGCTGCGCGACAAAGTTCTTCATTTTGAGCGACGGCAGCGCCTGGTTCTGCTCACGCGCGAAGTCTTCGTAGAACCAGTGTGCCTCTTCAAGCTGGAAAAACAGGCGTACGGCCGTGCTGATGTCCTCGGGCGGACAGTTTATCACGAACCGCACGCCGAGGTCGATGAGCGTATCGTCGAACGAGTGGTCGGCAAACGAGAACCGGTTGGTATAGAGTGCCATTCTGGTCTGTGTTCTCGGCCCGAGCGCGTGTGGTGGACTTCGTATGCTTCGTGTCGGGGTGTTCTGCGCGGCCGTAACGTTCGTGGCTTGTTCAGCTCAGCGGCCCGGCCTCTCCTAAACCATGGGCTAGGGTATCCCGGCCGGGCAAAACGAGGGCTGCGTTGCCCCACGTCACGATTCGAGCCGTGCAGCGTCGTAGGAGCTGAAACGCGCGCGTCGATGCTGAGTGACGATCAGAAGAACGTGCTGGTGCTGCTGCGGGACCTCTCGCAGTCGGCGCTATCGCTCAGCGAGCAGACCGGCTACGTCACGATGGTGAACGAGGCTATTCTGAAGCTCGAGGACGGCGCGGACGAGGCGCGCTTGCTCGGCGCGCACGACGCCGAGCACGAGAACTTCGTCGAGCTGGCGCGACGGCGCCTCATTGAGGCCCAGAAGTCCGCGCTGGCGCGGTACGACGCGCGGCGCTTGGTCAAGGTCGCGAGGCGTGAAACGAGCGACGACACAGACTTGAACGCAGAAGCCGAGCCTAGTGCCGAGAGCGCGCTGACGCCCGAATCTGAAGAGGATGTTGCGCAGGGCGTGCGGGAGGCGAAGAGCGAGAGCATCACGACGGTGCTGCAGCGTATGCATGAGCTCGCGCAGGCTGAGATTCTGAAGGGCGAACTCAACATCAGCGAGCTCGACATGTCGTCAAGAACACTGCGCGAACTGCAGGAGCGGTACTCCGGCGTTGACGTGCTCCTCAACGGCTCCAAGCGGCTCGTGAAGGTCCTCGACGAGGCTGACAAGTGGGACCGCCGCTGTATGCAAGCCAGTCTCGCGTTTCTGGCCGCCGTGCTGGTCTATATCATTTACCGCCGCATTCTGAGCGGGCCTATCAAGATCCTGCTCTGGTCCTTGTTCCAATTCGTGGGTCTTGTGCGCTGGGCCGTGCCGCAGAACTCGCTGCAGGCCGCACCGCCCGTGCAGGACACGTCGGCTGCGGTCCTATTCGCATCCCACACGGAAATCGGGAAGCCAGTCCTTGCATCCGATACGGCGGCTGGTTTGGAAACAGCATTTGATCTCACAGCCACGACAGTGGGGCAGGAGACGCCGAACACATCGGGGCCGGCACCAATAGTAGACGCGCCGTTCGAGAGTCCAAGCCATGATGCTATCCACATCCCACCAGATGAGCTAGGGCCCGAAACGCCTGTTACACAGAACATGGAAGGCATAGAGCATGCAGAGCTCTGACATGGCAGCTCTGCCGCATGAATATATTATGTACATAATGCACAGTATGGCATTCGTCTGCGCGCGAGCTTCATGGCGCGAGCATATAAAGAAGCGCTACTCAGTTTATAGACGACAAGTAATGGGCAGGACAGCTACTCGTTGCGTACCCGCCTTGCACGGCGGCGACGGCTAACTAAAGGTCTGCCGATCGCGGCCATTGAGCTCGCCCGGCTGCCACTGCGCACGTCAAGGTGGCGATGCCCCAGCCCACCATCAATTTGTCTCGTGATAAGCTGCTATTCGATAGCGAGTGCGGCTCGCGGAGACGGGTCAGGACGCCGCGAGTCGGCGCGTGTCTCATGCGGTAATGACGCACCTCGATTGTAAGACCCTAGCCCTTGATAGGAGGGCCAGCGGCGTCGCACAGGCCTTTTGATCCCATTGGTCCCCCCCAGATTGCCTGCCGTCGAGACTCTCTCACAAGCAAGCAGCAACAGCATAGATGGTTCAGGTGCGTAGCTCTAAGTATCGCCACGTGTACGGCGATCCCACCCGCAAGGATAAATGTTACGACAACATTCGCCTCACGAAGAATGCGTTCGACTCGAACCTCGTGAAGACGAACGGCAAGTATATCTCGCTGAACTGGGATGCCTCCGGGGGCGGGTCGTTTGCCGTGATTCCGGTCGCTGAAAAGGGCAAGCTGCCCGACCGCTTCCCGCTCTTCGACGGGCACAAGGGTGCCGTACTCGACACGGACTGGAACCCGTTCGACGACGAAATGGTCGTGTCCGCGTCCGACGACGGCACGATCGGCGTCTGGCGCGTGCCAAAGGGCTTCTCGGTTCACGAAGAATACGGATCGCTCGACGACTGCAAGGACGTGGCACCCGTCAAGTTCCTGCAGGGCCACGGCAAAAAGGTCGGCCACGTCGGCTTCAACCCCGTCGCGCAGAACGTGCTCGCCTCGACGTCGCTCGACAACACTGTCAAAGTGTGGGATGTCGAGTCCGGCGACGTCCTGTTCACGCTGCCGCACCCCGCTTTCGTCACAAGTTTCTCGTGGAACTACGACGGCACAAAGCTGGCCACCGTTGCCAAGGACAAGAAGATCCGCGTGTGGGACGTGCGCAGCGAGAAGGTGCTGTCCGAGGGGAAGGGCCACGCCGGCGCAAAGGGCAGCCGCGTGGCATGGCTCGGCGACAACGAGCGTGTGCTCACTACGGGTTTCTCGCTGTTTTCGGATCGCGAAATGGCGTTGTGGGACGCGACAGACATCGCGAAGGGTCCTATCGATGGCTTCCGTGGCCTCGACCCTTCGAGCGGCATTGTCATCCCTCACTACGACCCGATGACGAGCGTCGTATACCTGGCCGGCCGCGGCGACGGCAAGATCGTATACTTCGAGTACGCGGACGACACCCTCTACGACTTGTTTGCATATAATTCGACGTCGCCGCAACGCGGTCTTGGCTGGGCGCCTCTGCGCAGCCTTGATCCGAACGGCCACGAGGTCGCGCGTGCCTACAAGGTGCACGACACGATGATCGAGCCGATTCCGTTCCGCGTGCCTCTGAAGAACGAGGGCTTCCTTGACACCGTCTACACATACGCTGATGCTGGTGAGCCGTCGCTCAGCGCCAACGATTGGAAGAGCGGCAAGACGTCACGCCCGCTCGTGAAGGAATGGAAGTCTCTCTACGAAGGCAAGGAGACAAAGGCGACTGAGGCCCCAGTCGTGCCTGCTAACGAGGCGGCCTCGGCCAAGAAGGACGTCAAGAAGGACGCCAAAAAGGAAGATAAGAAGCAGGAGAAAAAGGAGGAGAAGGAGGCCAAGAAGGAGGCTAAGAAGGAGGCCAAGAAGGAGGAGAAAGAGGCTAAGAAGGAGGCTAAGAAGGAGGAGAAGAAGGAGTCTAAGGATGCCAAGGCCGACGCTAAGGACGCCAAGGACATCAAGGACACCAAGAAGGCTGAGCAGAAGGACGCTAAAGATAGCAAGCTTGAGCCTAAAAAGGACAGCAGCGCCAAGTCTAGTGAGCGCAAGGCAAAGGAGGAGCCGCCTAAGTCTGTCAAAGCTGAGGAAATTGCTGCACTGAAGAAGGCCGAGAAGCAGGACTCGTACGATGTGCTTCAAAGTGACGACGTGAAGTCCTTCCTTGCGAAGAATAGCGAGAAGGAGGATGACGACGACGCTGGCAAGCGTGAGCCTGAGGAGAGCACATGGGACGACAATGAGCCTGCGGCCTCGACCAAGACTTCGGCGGCGCCGGTGGCCAAGAATGGGTCTGCGCAGGCCAAGGGGGAGACACCGACGCAGAAGACGAGCTCGAAGGTGAAGGAAGCCGCCCAGAAAGACGACAAAGAGGCCAAGAAACAGGAGTCGAAGGAGCAGAAGCCTGAGAAGGAGACGCCCAGTCAAGCGGCGAGTAAGGACTCGAAGAGCACAAGCACGTCCAAGGACTCGAAGGCGGCATTGGATGCAGCAGCCGCTGCCTCTTCGGAGGCGGCTGACGCTGCGCAAAAGGCTTCGGATGCTGCGAAGGTCTCGTCCGAGTCTGTGAGCAAGGCCGCGTCGGTGTCGTCCACGCGCGCCAGCACGCCGCCTTCGGAGACGAGCAGCAGCACAACGAAGCTGGATGAGATCCTGGGCAAGCTCGACGCGTTCAGCCTCAAAATCGACAGCCTTGGCAAGCGGCTCGAGGCTCTCGAAAAGAAGACGAACTAATTTTTTGTTGGTTCTTTCTATTCTTTAGTATGCGAGATCATTGTATCGATTAGCTTCATTGCATGATAATGTTATTTACACCTCCTTGTGGCTAAAGCCGTAGATAAATGTTCTTGCGGCCCCGCTCAGGCACGTATGCGTTTTTCATTAACTCGTCATACTCGCGGCGCGGATCCACCCATCGCGGCGGTTGCACGTCTGCGGGCCTCTGGGCGGCACGGTTCTCGTTCTCATTCTCACTCGAGTTCGCGGCCTGCTTTTGAGCCGTCGGCAGCGACGGCAACAGGGACATATCGAGTCCCGCTGCAGCCGTGAACCCGACACCCTCGTGCGGAACCATAGCCTCGGCAATCTCGCTTCGAAACTGGAGGTCGATTGCCTCCTGCGCCTGTTGTCTTTCGGCTTCTTCTCGAACCTCTTTTGACACCTTCTTTGATCGGCGCTCACTCAGTTTGCTCTCGAACTTCGCCAGGACGGGAGCCGGTAGCACATCCGTCCAGTCACATTCCATGAATGCCAACGGCGTTTGATCAGGCAAGTGCGACAGAAACTTGTGCCGTTTGTCCGACGACTGGTCGCTACTTGTATAGTAGATGTTCTCGACCTTGGCAATCAAGGTTGTGGGGAACTCTGAGAACGAGCCGTACGCGGCCTTGAGCATGGACACGTCGAGTTGGCTCAGTGTGAACACAGTGGGACTCTCGAAGCCGGCCTGGTAAAAATACGCGCCCTCGGGCTTCGCACCAGGTCTGCTGCGGGACTGGCCGTGCGAGTTGCCGCGCTTTTTCTTTGCGGGCCCGCGCGGCTCTGGCCCGCTCTGCATACTGTGAATGACCTGCTTAATATCTGCAGCCGCTTCGGCGTATCCCTCGTCGTCGCCATACTCTTCCAGGGCCTGCTTGCGGGCGCCAATGAGAACCTTCACTTCGCGAGCCAGCTCCTGCTTTGCGTACTCGACGGATCCCTCGCACACGCGCGACCACAATGACATCTCCGGGCCCGGGAAGTGCTCATCCGAGATGAGTGTTTCGGGTACGACGTTAACGGGGAGCGCTACACACGAGTCTTTGGGCTTGAACATGAGCGTAAGCACGACCTCTCCGCCCTCACGCGGCAAAAACCGCTCGTCCGTTTCGAGGAACGTCACGGGCGTCGTGCGCGAGCCGCCCAGCGATACGAGCTCGCCACAAATAGGGCATACTGTGGCCTGCGGTGAGTATCGCCGGTGTTTGATCATGCAGGGCAGGCACATAACGTGTCCGCAGCCGAGCATGCGCGGCACCTCCGCCCGTTCAAGGCAGATCGGGCACTCTTGCGCCGGCGCCACAATGCGCACCACCTGGTTGGCCGGGATCGGCGCATTCACGTTCATGCGCTTCGGCGTGAAATCTGTGGACGTACGAACGATGAAGCGGCACGTCACATTCGTGTGTTCGGCGCTCGTCAGGATGTGAGGCTTGGCGTGCGACCGGTGCGAGTTGCGGCGCTGTCGGCGGCTTCGTTGCTCAGCTCGCGGCGCCACCTCCGGCTCCTCAGCGTCGACGTCCTCGTAGCTCACGTTTTTGACGACGTGCCGCGTGCTCAAGCCATTGCGCGCCTTCCGCGCCGCGGGCCGTCCGTGTTTGCGCTGGCCCTGCATATTGTCGTTCAGCGCTAGCGGCCGGTCCATAATCTCGTCGAAAGGCACGTATTGGCGCGTCATTGGTGGCTTGCCACTGGCACCAGAAGCCGCGGTTCTCTGAGCTCTGCGAGCGCCGGTTTGAGTGGGCTAGGGCCAGGCCACGCCACGGGTTCGTCTACATCATATGGTTATGCGGCGGTTGCTCGGAGCAAGTAAATGAGCCTAAGTATAGCTTTACAGAGTAGGCGAACGAATCACGAGGCAAGCTGCTTTGATTCTGTTTAACTATAGTACGCATTCGAGCTCATTATACGCGGCTCGTACGCGCGGCCGGCCACGGCAGCGCCAGTTAGAATCTCGGCTCTCAACACGTGACGAACCGTGCGTCTAGAAATCGCAGTTGCCTGCTGCACGTTGTCGTGTTTGCAGGCGCCATGAGCGAGCACGCGCAGCCCCACAGCCACATTGACGTTGACCAGATCGAGGAGATTCTGGCGCGGACCGTGGGCAGCGTGAAGGGTGCAGCCGGCCTGCTTCTGTGGTGTGTCGTCCAGTACTGGGACGTGCGTGCGCACGCGAGCGCGCAGTCGTGGCTTGTGTGGGCGGCACTGGCGTGGGTGGTACTTGTAGTCTCGGTCAGAGTATGTATGTGGATAAACCGACGACTGGTTCGCGGCCGCGAGCCGTGGTCCCTTGATCCGGCCACGGATGTGGTCCTCATTACTGGTGCGGCGAGTGGGTTAGGGCTGGTGCTGGCGGCGCTGTTTAGCCTCGAGGGCTACAAAACGGTCATTTTTGACCTGCACGAGCCGCAAATCACAATTGCGCGATCTGTATTCCGACAGGTAGATGTCAGCAACGAGGCTGCAGTCGCGCAAGCCGTCGCTGAAACTATAGACGCGCCAACGGTGCTTGTGAACTGTGCCGGTACCGTTGCCGGATCGCTCGGCGCAACAGCACGCCTTGAGCCCGACAACGTATCCAATGTCGTGAGCACGAACCTGCTTGGCCCCATATGGATGGCGCGCGCCGTCTTGAACCGAGGCGTGCCGCTCAAAATGGCCGTGGGCGTGAGTTCGTCAACGGGTTTGGTCGGTCCGGCTCGGGCTGGCGTTTACGCAGCATCCAAGGCAGGTCTGCGTGTGTTCATGGAGTCGCTACGGCACGAATTGCCACATACTAGGGTCTTGTGCGTGACGCCAGGCCAGCTCGACACGGCAATGTTCAAAGACATTCAAACGCCCTCGAGGTTCTGGGCGCCCGTGTGCCATACGCCGGACCTCGCAGAGCGCATCTTCAGGGCTGTACGTGACGGAGAGCAGGGCGAGCTGCGCATGCCCTTCTATGCACGGCTGTTGCCGTACGTGCTTCTGCTGCCTCAGAGCGTCGTTGACATCATGCGCTGGATAAATGGAATAGACAGGTCCGTGCCAGAACTAGGCGCCGCTCATATGGAGACGGGCAGGCGCTCTATAGGCCCTGCGCAGGACCAAAAATTGCAGTGATTCGCTAACATTATACATAAGGGACGTTGTCTGCATCGTCGAGGTAAACGCTGCATAGACTTACGCGGAAGCGGCTTGCGACTAGCGTGCGTGGGCTGCACAACTGCGTGGTCCTCCAGTGTAATCTGATTCGCTGGGTCTTTAAGCTGAACAGCCGCACTGTCTAAAACATATACTGCCGTGCTTCATATCTGGCACATGCGCGTCCTACGAAAGAGAAACTAACTGCGGCTACCGCTAGAAGAGATTAATTAAATCACTCCACCTTCGCTGACAGAAGCGGCTTAAGAGCGCTCTGCAGCACATCTTTGTGTACAATGCCATTGTAGTCCACGAGCTCGTTGAACTGCAGAGTCTGTGTTTTCGGCTGCTTGCCAGAGACCTCCACAGTGATTGTGTACTCCGGCGTGTTTTTGCGGTTTTGGGTGCGGATATACACGGTCTCGCCGTTCTGTGTGCCAATGTACGTGGCAGAGCGTTCCACGAACCAGTACCACAAGTAGTACGCACCCTGCGTGAGCATGTAAATGGCACAACAAAGTGCAACGAGCAGCTTCGAGTCCCTGAAGTCGCGCGTCTTCTCGAGCCAGTAAACGATCCCGGCTATGGCAACGCCTAGGTACCCGAAAAACAGGCGCGTGAACTCGGGCACGTAGTTCTGCTTGTACCCGAGCCTGTCCATCACAATGGCAAGCACGTCATCGGCGTTTTCCTTCTGGTCCTTACCGCTATATAGACTGAACCGGACCATTTCGCGTTCTCCACAGCCGTGTCGTGTCGTTTTGGCGTGTCATCCCAGCTGTGCGTTGTCAGCCAGCTTAATGCAGAGCTCTCCAGATCGAGCGGTGCACCAAGCTTTTGAAAGCTGCTCGGCGTTCTGGCACAGGGCCGTGGCCAGCAAATGGCATGTTTAGGCTTATGGCGATGGTGAATATCAGTTGTTTATATAGTCGATAATGGCGGGCCTTCTTAGATTCACACCGCGCGGATCGACAACTCGAACAACCCAAGACTTTCAAGTCAGAAAAGCAGCACAATTCTTCTTGAATTTGAGCCTAACGTGCGAAGGGACGTCTTATTCGACTGCGCACATTGCCAGGTCAGCTAGAGGTCCCCATGCGCGCATGTAACACGCCGCCGATGTGGTGCCGCATAGGACCCTCACCCTATAGCTCTCCCTAACAAACAAACGGGCGGGTGTCCTGGCTGCGCGATACTTTGCAGGCCATGCCTCTCGGACCCCGGCCAGAACCGCCGCCCGTGCCTCGCAAAGAGCCTGTTCGAAGGCCTGCGAACCAGAATGCCGGGCGGGCTTCTGCGTTTGACGCGTACGCTTACACTCCGCCGCCGCCGCCGCCGCCGAAGGCTGCGTTCCAGTCCAGCCCAGGGCGCCTGATGGGCCCGCGGCCCATCGGCAGCGCCAGTCCCGTGCGACCACCCAAAGTATCCCTTCCCTATCCGCTCGAAACCGAAGAGTTGGAGCCCAGCACGCCGACAAGCATCAACACCTACGACTTCGACGTTCCGCACAGCGTCAGTGCGCAGAGCATGGAATACTTGAGCATGCCGGAGCCAGAGACCGATCCTTGGTCAAGCCCAAAGCGCGACAGCCTTACCCTCCCTGAGTACGACACGGCAGCTTTTGTGCCAGTGTCAACGGCCGTGCCTGTGCCACTGCCGTTGCCCGAGCCTCCCGTGCAAAACATGTATGTGCCGGGGTCGCAGGCCCCAGAGGAGCGGGGGTATACGTCCGACGTGGGCCGGCATACGCGCTCCATTTTTCAGTGGGGCATCCCAGCCGAGTTATTACCGCCAATGCCAGTGCCGGTAGGTGCCATGACAGGCCTCGAGGTCGGCTCGGGTGGCCAGTACACAATGAGCCTTGACTTGCCAGAAATCCCGCCGCTGGACCCCGTGCGGCCCAAATTCTCGGCCGAGCAGCTCACCATCGCAGATTTCCAGGCGGTGCCGGAGATGTGGTCCGTGTCCTGTCTCGCCGCGTGGCTGTACCGGCTAGTTATTGAATTTGATGCCGAGTTCACGACGACCTCCTTTCAGCAAGCGCTCACGAAGTTGTTTCTTTACCGCATCACCGTTCTGGAGTGGGTGCGTGCCGAAACCGTCGCCAGAGACGTGATCAAGTCGCTACAGCAGCAGGGCTTCATAACGTCTCAAGGTCCTGACGACTTGCTGATTTTGAACACAGCCTGTCCTACCGTCAGTGGTGTACTCACCCTCTTCTGCGGTGACGGCTGCTACTCGCCGACCATCGCTACGCCTAACACGACACATGCGGCGTCGTGCTACTCACCGCGCTGCATCCGCGAACGCCGACAACTGCCGGCGCTAGATGGCACCGCTGCCGACCCGTTCTTGAAGATCGAGATGAACTGGCGCAAGTTTTGGGTGCTGGACGAAGCTCACTTGGAGGACATTGACCCCAAACTTGTGAAACTGCAGTTCGCTATCCACGAGCTTATTATGAGCGAAGAACTATATGTGCGTGACTTGGAAATCTACCTTGATGTTTACGGCGAGATCGAACTCATGGAGGGGCTTGTTATAATGAGCGACCAAAAGCGATTTTCCGCCCGTGTCTTCGAACGAATCCGCAGTGTCTTGAACGTGAACCAGAAGCTCTTGCACAAACTTCGAGAGCGGCAGCAGCAGCAGGGCCCTTACATTCAGAGCATTGCAGACTTGGTCACGGCTTGGGCACGCTCCCCGCATACGCTAGGTGCCTACACGGCATATGCTGACGACTACTTGTGGGCAGACAATCACCTGCGGCGTGAACTCACGCAAAACACGCGATTGCAGAAGTGGATGGAAGAGCGCGCAAAGGATCCCCGGTTGACTGGGCGCCCGCACAGTTTTTTCTTTTCGCGCGTCCTTCCTCGCGTTGCGCGCTACCAACTACTACTCAGTGCTGTATTGAAATACACGCCGCAGCAGGGGAGTAACTACGAGATGGTGCAAGAGTCAATCGACGCCACGACTCTACTGACGCAAGCTTGTGACGACCGTATTGCGAAGCAGAAGCACCTCCTCGATGTACAGAACCTGAAGGCCCATATCGTGTTCAAGTCCAGCGCCGTGACAGCGGATCTGAAACTCGGCGATAAGCGGCGCAAGCTTATTCGCCGTGGAGATATGTTGCGGCGCGGTGACCTCAAGATGGAGTGGGTCGAAACGCATGCACTGCTTCTCGACAATTTCTTGGTTTTGTCAAAGACGCGCGAGGGCATGAATGGTACGGCATTCTATGTCACGAAGGCTCCAATTCCGCTTGACCTTCTAGTGCTTCAGTCGTCGAACGAAGAGGCGGTCGTGAAGGTAGCCTCGCGACTAACACTTACGCGGCATGGTTCAGAAGATGCCGCCCCCGCCCCAGACACTGAAGAAGGCCGCCCAGCCATGTACCCTTTACGCATCGCTCACCTGGGGGCCGGCGGGCAGCAATACCTTTTATTTGTATCCACGAAGCAGGAACGCGATGCGTGGGCAAAGGCTATTGTAGACGCGAAGCAAGCACGCGCTCAGTTGGCGTTTGCACGCTCGGCTGAACCGTTCCGACTCGAGAAAATCTCGGACGGCTTTGCGTATCCCGAGTCGGATGCGCCAAGCTTGCCCGTACCAATACCGAACACTCCGCTTCATCGCTGCGTTGGGAACGTCGACAATATCGAGTCGAGCCGGATTGTGCTGCGAAGAAAAGTGAACTGGATGATAAGCTCCGGCGACGTGTACTTCGCCGCCACAGACCTTGGGCTCTGGATGGGATTCCAAGAAAAGTGGACTCAAATCATTACCCACCCGCAAAGGGTTCTCCGCGTCGAGCTTCTCGAGTCTATGAACGTCACGCTTGTGCTTGACGGCGACCACAATCTTCTATGGTACCCTCTGGACCAGCTCGTTGCCCGGGGTCTTGGAGACAAGCGGAGTGCGCTTGGAACTAGACTGAATCGCCAACGTAAGGTCACAGACTTCCAGATTGCATATCACAAGGGCCGCGTCGTCATGGCGTACTTGCAGCAAGGCGGGCTCCTGAAAATCACAGAGCCCATACGATCGCGCGGCATGTTGCCTATGCGTACGCTTGAGCGCGTGGGACTTGTCTCGACGGCGTCCTGTATTGACAGTTTTCGCGAAATTGACCGGCTGCAAGTGAGCTCAGATGCGACGCGAGTCACTTTGTTCCTCAAAAGCCTCGTTGTGAGCGGCGGTAAGTGGTTTGAGTGGGTGACGCTGGACACGAAGCTGCCGATGCGCATTCCAACGGGAACAACTTCCATAACATCAAAGGAGATGCAGCACTGGGGACGCCCGCTAGCGGTGTTTAAAGTGGACGCGATGCGTCTTCTCATGTGCTACGAGTCCTGCTGTTTCATGTGCGATGTCAACGGACGCATGGGGATCCAGCCTACAACGTGGTTCCTTGACAAGGGAATTGACGTTGCTTATCAGTCTCCGTACCTGATCATCTTCTCTCACAGTCGCGAAATGGTCGAGATACGCTACGTGGACGAGTTCCCGGGCAGGCTTGTGCAGATCATTACCGGCAAAGATATCAAGCTACTTGACGGTAGTGGGGACTTGGTGCGGCTGAAGCTGGCGCATCCGTGGATCCGTGGGCGCCAGCTGGTGGTTCAATTGGTCGGGAACGATGTCGTGTTCGATAACGAGAGCACATGGAGGTCGTCTTCGACGTGATTCCCGCGCCTTAATTTATTGCATCTGTCTTAATCTTAATGCCCTTAACATGATGCGAATGTTAGCAGGCGCAAGCACACGCAAGCACATACCGTACTCCACATGCGTCACCGTCCGACTGGACGGAACTCAAGCACGAGCTGAACATTCGCGGGTACGGGACGGCACTTACTGATAAGGGCGCAGCACAAACGAGCGCTGACGCTGCGCGTCTAATTTTCTTTTCTTTTTCATTTCTTCTTTTTCTGTAAAGTCTAAATTAATGAAATGGGCGCTCATATTAGCCGGAGAGCCTTGTTTCAAGAGTATACGTCGAGCGCCGCATTGTGCCGCTGTGATCATTGATAATAAATTATCCATGTTTTGGTCCTGCACGAAAGCGCCGATCATTACGCGTCTTGCGGAGTATAACATAATTACGCGCAACTAGCTCCTGTATTTAAGCCGCATAGTATGAACAGGCTTAAACGCGTGCAGTTCATGAAGTTTAGCTACTTCCGCTCCAATTTTCATCCTCAAATGCCTCATATCCAGAAAGGCCATGCAGGCGTGCAGTTGCGATGCCGTCAAAGCCTTAATGCGCCCTTACCCGTCGTCTAATGTAGCCGCATCCGAGGCATACCCGAACCGGATCCCCTCATGCTGACCCAAACACGACGCAATGAAAACCATCATACACTGATCCCCGGAGTTTTGGCGGTCCGCGGCACTTTAGAGGGGGTGTGCGGTAGCGAGGTTATCGCCCGCGGCTAGTCTACCCTAATATCTTGGGCGTGGCTGGAAGCGATGCGTGTATTACTCAGCGATACCGCATTGCCTTTCCTCCCACATCTAACATCGACGTCGCAACTAATCGTCTTCGCGATATTAGGCTGATCCCGTGCTTGAAACGTTTGCAGAGCAGTCCAGGTTGAAGACGCGTCGTACACCGCGGATGGGACAAAGCTCCATGGCAGTACAAGTAGCACCACTGCCGCATGTGCACCAACGAGACCAGGCTGGGCCCATGCACGGGATGGACAGCGAGCGGGCACGGCGTCAGTCATATCCGGTCCAGAACGGCGTTAGAAACGGGGCTGCACGACCAGTTGCGCCTATCAGCCCGGTGAGCAGCTCGGCCGGGAGCCCGAATTCTCACAATTCGCACGCGTCTGATGCGACGCACTTTGGTAAGGACGCAGTGCATTACGACACGTACGACGTCGCCCGTGAGGGGGCCGAGAGCAATGACACGCAGCAGACCGACCACACAATGATCAACGAGTCCGAGCGCAGCAATAACCCCAGCGAGCTTAGCGGCAGTGACAATCAGTCCGGCGGCAGCAGTACATCGACTGAACCGGAAGCGCTCGGCCACTCGACGCTGCTAGGTGTGTCGGATAGTACGCAGCGCTATGAGAATCCGCGACAACCGTCGAGTATAGAGACGGTTTCGACGGCCACAGGGCGGCGTCCGGAAACCGAGGCGGCAGACTTAGCCACTAACCGAGAGCTACCGCAGGCTCACAGGCCAGTTCAACCTTCTAGCAATGTCCAGAATAACGCTCGCAGCAGCGCTCGTGACAGCGAGTCGGATAAGATCTCGGATGTTGATCCAGAGGCGGCGCGCCCCGATACCGAATTCGGGTTGCAGAAGGAAGATAACGGGGCTCAGAATGAAGCTCACACGTTGCCCCAGGACGGAACACAATTACACGCCGCTGGTGTGCGAACTGCGTCTGGCGATGGTGTTACGTTTCCAGAAGCGCAGGTTAATCCTGTGGATGCATCAGCCGCGCCAGTGGCAGGCTCGGAACAGGCTAGGTCTAAGCCGAGGGTACATAGCAAGTCGAACCAGGCGTCAGCATCTCGGGCCGCTGTAGCGGCGGCCGAGATGAATGATGATGTTTTAGTGGGCACGCGCGTCACGGAGGGCCACGAGAACTTCGTGACTGCATACAACATGCTTACTGGGATCCGCGTTGCCGTATCGCGCTGTACGGCAAAGATGAACCGGCCGCTCACGGAGGCTGATTTCTCGGCTACCGACGAGATCAGCTTTGACCTGAACGGGGCCGGCTACAACCCGTCCTCGAAATACATGTTTAGGTTCAAGGACTATGCGCCGTGGGTTTTTCGGCACCTCAGGGACGCTTTCCGGCTGGATCCGGCGGACTACCTGATGTCGTTGACGGCGAAATACATTGTTAGCGAGCTCGGTTCGCCAGGGAAGTCAGGTTCGTTCTTCTACTACTCTCGCGACTACCGATTCATCATCAAGACGATCAGGCATTCGGAGCACAAGCTGCTGAGACGCATCCTTTCACAGTACTATCAACATGTGAAGAAATACCCAGACACTCTCATATCTCAATTTTATGGCCTGCATCGTGTGCGCCTGCCGTTCGGTCGTAAGATCCACTTCGTGGTCATGAACAACGTCTTTCCGGCTCTCTACGAGATACATGAGCGCTATGACCTGAAGGGCAGTTTGCTCGGGAGAGAATACAACCCAAATCTCACAAAGCCGATAGTCGTTTACAAGGACCTGGACTGGCTGCGGCGGCACCGGCGTATTGTGCTTGGACAACAGAAACGCGAGCGGCTCGTGAAGCAGCTCGAAATAGATGCTCGGTTTCTGGAGCGTGTGAATGTCATGGACTACTCATTGCTTGTCGGCATCCACGACATGAGTAAGGGAAACACGGCTTTGAACATGCTTCTGCGCCTGAAAGAGTTCGGGCCGCAAGGGGACCAGACAACGAAAAAGGAGCAACGCCAGGCTTCCGAGGCTATACATGGCAACAAGTCCTCGTACGTGCCGCCACACAATGTTCAGCACGAATTCCAGGAACTGCAAACACTGCTACGAAAGGCAAACCCTGAGCAGCTGAAGGAGTTCGACTTCGCAGATGAGTACCGCAGCGCCTCTTACTTCTACCGCGACCACGGTGGCTTCCAGTCGACTAACGATGCTAATGAGGAGCAGGACGTCATCTATTATGTCGGGATCATTGATTTCCTGACTGGGTACACGTTCCGCAAAAGTGTCGAGACATTCTGCAAGGGCCTCGTGCACGACCGCCGAGAGCTGTCGTCTGTGCCGGCGCAGGAATACGGGGAGCGGTTCCTGAAGTTTTTGCGGGGATGCATTGGGCCAGAAATAAAATCCATGAAGCCGAACAAGCGCAACACGGATCAGTCTACGAACACGACGCGCAGCAATGCTAAAGCCGCAGCGCCGGGGGCAGCGCTAGGCGGCGGGGATACTGCAGCGCCGCAGGCCCCTTCGTCTCCGCAGACGCCAGGCGTACGTAGGCAGCGCACGATGGTTGTTTCGCCGAAGGGCTCGCCGCGTGGTTCACCACAGCCGTCAGCGCCCGAGAGCCGCGCGGCAGCATCCCATGGAGGTGCGGAACCGCTCGGGCATACGTCCTTTGCGACTGCTAACACAACTGTTTCTGCTTCTAGTCTGAAGACGCCACAAAAGACGACCCAAAACGGAGCGGCAGTCACGCCTCAGCAAGATTCAACGATGAGCTTCGCGGACGGGCCGTCAACGCCTGGGGTGGCTGTCACGAGCGACATGTCCCCGAGTGTTACCTCACGCAAGCCGTCGCCTTCGGCGTCTAATGGTAGACGCCCGAGCATTGTGGGATACGGACCGCATGCGACAGGGAAAGAAGGGTAAATACGCTGGCCGTTTTACCCTGCTGTAAAAGTATAGAGCTAAGAAGTCATATTCTAGGGGCTGGCTACTACCCCTCGCATATCATACATACAATACTAAAGTGTTTTATTAGTGACACAGCTAACTAGGAGACGTGCACGAAGCGAATGCAGCCAAAGCAGTTGCGGGCGTCGAGGCGCGCGCTTATGCTCAATCGCTTTCATGCCGTACTCGCAGGTGAGGTGGCCTCACTATCGGGGTCTGGCGGGTGCTCGCGCTCATATATAGGCACGCAAGGAGCGTTTATGAGGTCGCCAGAGACGATTCCGCGGATAGTGCCAATGCTAACAACTATCCACAGTAATATGACTGCTGTGGAGAAGATCGTGCCCAGCACTTTGAAGAAACGGCTGGGTAGTACCTCGGACAGCGTGCTCGTCGAAACGGCGTACACGCCGACCGGGAAGGTGAATGCCCACCAGCCGTTGTTGAACGGGAATCGGGATCGCGTGATGCTCGCCAGGGCAAATGTGAGCCAGCACAGCCCAAAGCCCCACATCATGAGCACGAGTGGCACGGAGGCTATATAGATGACCTCGCCGCTATTGGGCGCAATAGTCTGCGTCTGCGGGAACAGCTCACGCGCTACCTTCGAGAGTTGTAGAAGCGCGAAGCTGCCCTGGCCGAGCGGGCCCATGGGCAGAAACACGGAGACAATGATTTCGCGCGGCGGCAGGCGGCACAATGTCAGGCGGTGAAAGTACATGGCCAACACAATCATGGACAGAAAGAAGCCCGAGCCGAGCATGATGTACGAGATGACAATCGTCCACAATGCGTACTGCGGGTTCGGCAGGACCTCGGCCACAATGCCGCCCGTGGCGGCGGCGACGATTGTGGGCACAATGGGCAGCAGCCAGGTCGCGTTCATGCTGGCCAGCTCCTTATGCGCATGGACGTGCATCATCATGAACGGCAGTCCCAAATTTGACACAACCGACACGACGGCGTCGAACCACCATAACCCCCAAGCCACATACACGACCCAGTGGCCCCAGGAGGGTGCACACACATACACGATCATATTGATAATAGTGGCCAGGCCCATGGGGAAGGTACCGACAAAAAGCGACTGAGACGGGTGCTTGATCATCGTTAAGAAAATACCGCGGAAGGTGATGTACCGAATGAGCGAGAGGAGGCAGCATAACACGAAGAGGATGATATTGAGGCAGAATACAATCACGGAGAGCCAAAACAGCCAGCGGCCGTTGTACGGCATGCGCTGCAGCAGCACGGAGACGATGCCCGTGCCCATCGTGACGGAGAACCACGATGGGGCAAAATGCAACGCAACATGGCGGATTCCTTGCCACATGCCTCTGTTGCGAGTTTTCGACGGGTCCATCGCGGAAAGAAACGTTGCGCTGGGGCGCCGCTGTTTACAAGGTTTCGGGCGCACGGCTCTTCGGCGGCGCAGAATTTATGTTTCGGTAGGGTAGGGCCCCCCGCATCTCACTTATAAGCGACGAAGCTGGGCCAATAGCGGGAGAGACTCAGGACGCGATGGCATATATATACGGCCGCGGGCTATTACCCGCGGGGCTATAGAAGCCGCGTGTGTTGACAACCGTCCGTGCGGGCAATGTTGACTTTCCGCCGAAATGTGGGCGCGCTGGGTATTTGTGCTATCATGTGCGAAGGCGTCATTTGAGCGCCGGGTGCGCGCTGCGCAGGCTTCCTCTCATCATCGGAAAGGTAACGGTGGTGCCGCCATTGCCTAGCCTGACCGACGCCGCGCTAACAGACGATGGCGGCCACAATTAGGATCCTAAATGCCGAGAAGTACTTGGCGCTCGTTGCGCAGCGCCTGCCGAACCTCGTGACGCTGGACTGTACGTGGTACCCCGCAGGCAAGGACGGCTACGAGGAGTACCGCGCTGAGCACATTGCCGGCGCGCGCTACTTCCCGTTCACGGAGATCAAGTCCGAGAGCCCGTATCCGCATATGCTTCCCAAGACGTACGCCGAGTTCGCGGCCGGCGCGTCGAAGACCGGCCTCAAGCGCGACGACCTCGTCGTTGTGTACGATCAGCAGAGCTACCTCGGCGCGCCGCGTGCAGCATGGCTGCTCGAGACGTTCAAGCACCCGCAGGTCTTCTTACTTGATAACTACGAGCGCTACAAGAGTCTGGGCGGCACCGTCGAGAGCGGCGAGTCGCCGAGCGTGCCGGCAACCACGTACGCGTCCGGGCCCGAGCCGGAGCAGCTTGGCGCGTGGCGCAAGTACGAAGACATTGTTCAGCTGCTCGAGTCTGGCGAGGCAGCGCAGTTCAATCTCATTGACGCGCGCAACAACGCGCGGTTCACGGGCAAGGCGGCGGAGCCGCGGCCCGGCGTGCAGGCCGGGCACATTCCGGGGTCCAAGAACGTCGCATTCACGGACGTTGTCGGTGCCGATGGGCACTTCAAGAGCCAGGCAGAGCTGGCGCCACTACTCGAGCAGGCCGGCGTCGACCCGCGCAAGCCCTCCATCGTGCTCTGTGGCTCGGGAGTGACTGCATGCGTCGTGAAGGCGGCCCTGGACCAGGCCTACGGTACGTCGGCCGAGGTGTACGATGGGTCCTGGGGCGAGTGGGGCGTGCGCGCGCCCGCCGAGCTCGTCGAGAAGTCTGCTTAAAGCCGCATATACATACTATTATAGCTGTTAAAAGGTTTTGTGTGTCGTATCGTGGAGCCACATTCTGCGGGTCGTGTCAAGTCTACGCCTACTTATGCTCTCAGAGTGTTAACCCTCATGACGCTAGACGTACTTATAATTCAGTAGGTGATGCAATGCATACCAAGGGCCCGCAATGGGTTAGTCCTTACCTTTTTTACTTTTAAATAGCTGCCCGTTTTTACGGTTTACCTTGGACAGCAGTCCAATTCAGGCAATTTGGTTGGTGGCGTGACCGCATTAAGCAATAACGTATTCCGGACCGCGCCTCCGGCCCCGCACTCGGGCCGACTTACTTGAGGCACTATTGCCAGCGCAACCGGTTTTGAACAACGTGTAGGCGGCTTGCAATGGCCAGCGGCCATAGCTGCGTCGCTCGCGGGCTTATCGCGCCTGCGAATACGCGTAGCCGTCGCCCACGGGTTACTGGCAGATGCCCTGGCCCTGGCCCTATCCTCGCCTCTTCCCGCCTCTTCAAGCCCCCACAACAGCCGCCGCATCACTGATTGCGTCTCCAACTTGATCCTCTTGAAGCGCTTGGCTGTCCTGCGCTTTCGTGTTGCCTAGAGAGGGGAGGGAGCAATGTTTAGCGAGTACGCTTCCAAGTACCTGTCGAAGTCGCAGCGACCCGCCCCGCTGTTCAATGGCTTCCCGGCGGGCGGCGACAGCGACGTCGATAACTACTTTGAGGGCGTGACGGGGTCCACGGACGACGGGTCGCTCTCGGACTCAGGTTCCACCACGGACTCAATTGACTCACCTGAGAGCGATACTGGCGCGGATCCGCCGGAGGACCTGCTTGTCGAGCGCGCAGCTGGCACTACGCGCAGCAACCGCCGCACCCGGCGGCCAAAACACAAGACGGGCTACTCACTGTGGGCGCAGAATGTAGCAGACTGGCAGAACAACCAAAACAATAGCGGTGTACTCGGCCACGCGCCGCAGCCGGGGCCGTCGGGGCCGACGGGGCCGACGGGCCCAGCAGCGACTCAGCCCAGCGGCGCCAGCGCGGCCGCGACACAGGGGCCCACCCCTGGCGCGCAAGACCCCGAACTCGCCTTGGGAAGTACGGGCAGGCCCGGCTCGAAGTCTATAGACCACGCCGTAGCCGGCGTCTACCTCGTGTCGCTAGCCCTGTCCCTGGCCACGGCCGTCATCGTAACTCTCACAACAGCGCCACAGTTCCCCGGGTCCGTGTACCCGGTGTTTGCATATTCGGCGCGGTCGCTTGTAGTTTACGCAGTGCTCATTGCCGTGCTCTCTACGGTGTGGCTCTATGTGATACGGCGGCACACACGCGCCGTGGTGCAGACGTCCATGTTTATGGTGCCGACGACACTTGTTGCCACGTCGCTCTACTCCATCGTAATGTCGATCCACTCGTCGGCGGGTCCGTTTGCCGTGCACGGGCTGGCGCACGCGGCCATGCGCATCTCGGCCCTTGGTCCGCTGGCCGTCGCCTTGTTATGGGTGCTGTACTTGCGCCGCGTCAAGGAACTGACGGGAAAAGCAGCAGATATCATCGTGCTTAGCGTCGAGATATACAATGAGTGCTCGCCACCCATGACGTGGCTCACAACAGTAGCCGGGCTGTCAAGCCTTGTCGTCACGGGCCTGTGGTCGTTCTTCATGGCGCGCGCATTCCTCGAGGGTCGCATCGGCATTATTCTTGTCGCTTGGTTCACATTTATGTACCTATGGACCTGGGGGGTGCTTTGTGCCATGATGCGATCTGTGCTGGCCGGTGTCACGGCGCAATGGTATGCGCGCGGCAGCATGGACGGCATCCTCAGCCAGTGCGTGTACGAGTCCGTCACGTACCATTTCGGCAGTGCATGTCTCAGCGCGCTCGTGGCGCTCCTCGTGCGTGTGCCGCTGCTCGTGCTGCCCGCGCGCCTCACATCGGCGCTGCAGTCGGCAGCAGCGATCCTGCTGAGTACGTCGGCCACGCGCCTTCTTGATCCACTGACGCTGCCCACGGCTGTCGTTAAAAGATGCTCGCTCAGCACGGCCGCGGGCTGCGTGAACGGCCCCGAGTTCCGTGCTGTAGACCGCCGCGCCTACCGCTTGGCAAAGCTGTTCCTAGTGGCCGCGCGCGTCTGCTGCTCGTTGGCCGTGGCGTTCATTGCGTGGGGCCATGCTGACCATATCCGTGACGTGTCGAGTGCGTACGGCTACCTGGTCGCTATTGTGGCCCTCTTTATCGGCTGGACGGTCGTTGGCGCGGCCGAGAATATGCTCAGCATGATCAGCGACTCTATCCTTGTATGCTACGCCGTGAGCGCTGCGCCACGACGCGAGGACGTGGACCGCGTGTTTGCGGTCGAGGCGGCGCGGCCGGCGCCGACGGTAAGCGCGACGCACCAGGCCCTTTTCGGCGACTCCCTGAGCTCCGGCTCGGAAGACTCCGACTAGATTTAACCTATTTATTTGTACAGATTCGTACCAGCTGTCTGTAACGCTTTTCGTTTCCCTGTTTGATTGTTTAGCTTACATGCCCGCGCGTTTGCGCGCGGACCGTTACAGCCTGCGGGCTCGCGGCCCATACCGCAGCTATCCAGCTGCATGAGTGCGTGACCTATGACTCAGCAGACAACGGCGATCTGCGCACCGCCGCTAGTAAAAAGCCCTTGGGGCACATAACGCCTGTTCCAGTGTTGCCCTCGGCCTGAAAAAATGACTGGTAATAAGAACCAATGGGGTCGGCGATCGTCGATGTCCGGCGGAGGAATCGCTGATAGCGGCGCCATTGAGCCGCGGCGCACAGCCACGCTGCGCGACTTGCGGCCGCTGGAACTCATTGGCGTCTCGCGGCCGCTGTACCCGTGGGCGCGCGAATATGTCGAGAGCAGCGCTCTTGCGAAAATCAAGAGCAAGCAGACGCAACAGTTCTACGAGCACCAGAACGAAGTCATTGAGGGCCTGCAGCAGGTGGACTCCGTGCTAGACACTGGAATGCCCGCGTCGCTCATTGAGGAGTATGGCGACGACATTGGCGAGGACACGCCGCGCCAGCGGCAGCAGGTCCCATCGGCCGTGCGCTCGGCCGACGCCGAGGGCGGCAGCAACGGCAAGGAGTCGGCCGACGCGGCGAGCGCACGCGTGCAGTTCTGGATCAATATGAACATGCTGGCGAACGTTGTGCTGCTGGTCGGCAAGCTGGCCGTTTACTTCATGACGAACTCCCTGTCTATTGTAGCGTCGCTCGTTGACTCGGTGCTCGACCTGCTCTCTACGATGATCATCTACGTCAGCGCGCGCTTTGCCGACCAACGCGACTGGAAAACGAGACATCTATACCCCGTGGGCCGCTACCGCCTCGAGCCCATTGGCGTGCTCGTGTTCTCCGTGGTCATGATAGTTTCGTTTGTGCGTATTGCGCAGGAGGCTATTCAGCAGCTCGTGCGTCCGGCCAGCCACGACGCCGTCGAGATTGGCACGCCCAGCTTGATCGTCATGACCTTCACCATCGCCGTGAAGGTAATTCTGTGGTATTTGTGCCGCAAGGTTCCGTCGAGCTCCATCCAAGCTTTGGCCCAGGATGCCGAAACTGACGTGACCTTCAACTTCTTCTCCATAGTGTTCCCAACCGCAGGTCACTTCTTCAACCTGTGGAGCTTTGACCCTTTGGGCGCCTTGGTGTTGGCTGTTTACGTTGTGTATTCGTGGGGGCAAACAGCAATGCAGCATATCGATAATCTCACCGGGGCCGCCGCATCGCCGGAAGAGCGGCAGCAACTGCTCTACCTCTGCATACGGTTCTCGAACCGCATAAAATGTATCAACAGCCTCAATGCATACCATGCCGGCGACAGGCTCATGTGTGAAGTTGATGTCCTCCTCGACCCCGAGCTGTCGATGCGTGACTCGCACGACCTGGCCGAAGCCCTGCAGTACGCGCTTGAGACGATGCCCATAGTGGAGCGCGCGTTTGTCCATATTGACTACCGTCGCGACAACTTTTCAGGGCACGTCGTTTGAGTCCTTTTGCGTATCCAGATCCATAAGGCTCAGATTTAGGATGCTGGCTCTGGCTGATACACAAGCTGAGCGTGTCTTAGCCGCTAGCACCGACTCAGTACAGTGACGTCATCACGTGAAAAGGGTTACGCGCGGCACTAAATACCAGAACTGCCGCGGCGAAAACAACACGAAAATGCGAAGTCCCACCTGGCCCGGTTCGAAGTGGCAGCTCCTACGATGGCCGTACTTCAGCAGGTAGCACGCAACGCCGAGCACACGCGATAACGCGCTTGGCAAGCCGCAACTTGCCAACAGGGGGTCTCAAGATTCTGGTTTTCCACTACTGTGAGGCATCCAGACTTGCGGCGCGAAGTATAATTTATTGGTAAACACAGATATATAGAACATAGAATGATCCTGGCCTACGCTGGCTTTAAAAAGCATACCCCACTGCTCGAGAAAGATGCTGATATACATAATTGGACAAGCCGGGCCTTTTGTAGAGAGAGTTGTCGTGCGCACGGCTTACCGAACATCATCCAACGTTTGGCTAATGATGGACGTTAAATGAAAAAATATCAGTCTCCAATGCGGGAAGGCTGTGCAAATCATGACGCGAGTGTATATACGTGATCTTCGTGATCTGCGTGATCTGCGCACGGGATAGCCTGACGAGCTGTACATGCAGCGTGTGCAATGAGCTTTTTGGAAGTCTCCATGCCCACTTGTTTTTTAGAAATCACCACCACAGTTTATATGCAAATAGCCCCTCGTAGCCAAGCGCAGCCATCTGGTGACTGTAGACGCAACTGTGCACCACATGCATGCAAACAGTGATTCGACATTGTTGGTATCCAACAATCTTTCGACTCTTCAGACCATCAGGCCTACAATTCAGATCAGCATCGCCATTGGCATTGCCTCACTGCTTTCACATCGCTGGCGAATAAGCATCAACTCTTCTGCTGAAATGGATGACTTGACGAGTAACGCTATACGTCGTGCACCTCTTCTATGTATACATGGTTAGCTAGCGAAAGGCTGCGCCTTTATGGTGCATCGTTGTGCGTGTCATTAGTATGTCTTTTGAATGTTAGCTATAACGGTGGCGAGCACGTCCGCATGGCTAATTGCCCCGCAGAGCTCTTCAACATGTAAAAAGAATAGAGCGCATCATGCTTTCTCTTAGCAGAAAAGTATGGCTGGGAAATCTGCGCCGGAGCGTGAACGAGAAGCTCTCAGCACGGTTGTCAGGGTCAGTGCCATCAGTCTTGTCGGCGCTATTGAGCGGACTTTTGATTTTCCTTGTAGAATCGAGCGCGGCCGTAAGATCTAACTTAGCAATAACTCTTACTGGTGCAATTTCTCGTCTCAATTCTCTAAGTAGGCCCTGATCTTCTATAACACGAGCGACTGTCCTCACGAGCCCCATATATAGTTCGAATGAGGTCGCAGTCTCCTTGCCTGCACTGAATGAAGCAGCAATCAATAGTGCAGGACGCTCGAGCTCCACAGGAACCTTATGGACCGTCAGCGGAACAGCACAAGTGCCAACCGAAACCCCTAGAGCATGTCTCAAGCGCAGTTGGTCTACTTCTATGGAACGGCAGACCATATCATGAAACGATGGTTCTGTGGCGTAATGGTAACGCGTCCGCCTCCTATGTTAGCAATAGCGAGGTTGTCAAGCGGAAGATTCCGGGTTCGAGTCCCGGCAGTACCTTTTTCTACTTTTTTGGGCCGTCTCGGCAACGACGTGTTACATAAAGGCAGCAGCGCTGGACTCAGTAGGAGCCTATGAACACACTTCATCGACAGCACCGGCAAAAACACATCAAAAAAAAAAAAAATCGTGTGCAGGACGAGATTCGAACTCGCGAATCCGAAGATACCAGGGAACAAATTTCAGGTTGTAACCTAAACCTGGCGCCTTAGACCACTCGGCCACCTGCACGAGTCACATAAGCGAGACCATACCTTTTCAGCGGTTAGGCCACGGTCAGAGAATTACCGCTCACTAATCCATGCGCCCATATATATAGTGCTATATATGCTTCTTGAGGCCTCTCACTGTATAATGCGTGTTCAATGAAGCGTACGCTATTTTCCATAGCCTTGTACTGCATCGATGTTAGCTGGTTTCGTCAATTCGCCTCGAAACAGCAAAGACAGCATTGAGCACACCGCATAATGGGCTAGCCAATCAGTCTTTGGCGCGACAAATGTAGTGGCACGAGCACTGGCAACCGGCGCATAGCATAGCGTGTTATATGATAGTTCGCTAGATTCTGGACTCCGCATCACTTGAGCTCTTATTCTAGCTGGTAGCAGTGTGGAGTGCCTCTGGCGCATGCTGCTGCACGTCTGACTCATGTATGGTAATCAGGTATCACACACAATGGCGGTCGGCCAGAGTGAGTTGATTGCCGGGCAGAAGCCGATCCGCGAGATCACTCGGTCAGACTTCACATCGGTCGATGATTCTGAGCCCCTGAGACTACTACCGCCCGGGTTTGAGCACACACCGCAAGCTCAGCAGGGCATAGCGACATACGTGAAGGTGTTTGTGCCCGAAGTAAATAAAGTCGATGCCGTGCTCGGGCTTGTTCGCCGGCTACTCGAGGCGCCGACTGTCGTCAAAATTGCGGTGGCATTGCCCTCGTTGGATGTGCCGTTCATCACTGCGATTGCTAAGATAGTGCCTGAGCACGTCCAATTCGGCGTCTGCGACTACGACGCGGCGCAGCTGCAGACGCTGCTCGATGCGGGCGTGCGCGTCTCCTTCTGCTCGATTAATGCTGATGCGTGCTGCGCGCTACCGAAGGATATTCTGGCGCTCTCGCGCGACACGGGCATCAAGCTAATTGCGCACCACGACCCGACGGTGCAGTCGCTCGACCTTGGCGCCGCTCTCAGCCGGTCGATCAGCCTTTACGAAAAGCGGCAGGTCGTTGCGTACACGGCGTACCACTGTGTTGAGTAGCGGCAGGCGCAAGGGCGAAAAATAGTGTACAATCGTTAGTGTATAATCGTTAGTGGTAGTAGTAGCTTCGTCCAGGGTGAAGCACGGATTCAAATATACGGGATTTTTCTTTTATAAGCATTGCTCCAAGCATTATGGCCGAGTTCAGCCGCGCAGGGCACGCCAATGATCGTGCTCGGTGCTTTGCGCGGGCGACGAGGATCGTTTTTCAAGCAAGCAGATCGACAAGAATGTTCACGACGGCCACAGCGATCTCGGCGGCAATGAGCCAGATCACGATAATTTCAAGATACTCCTCCTGCGTGTGGCCGAGCTGCTCCTTCAACATCTGAAGTAGGTCCGATATTACTTCGAGGCGGGCATTGAGCAGCGACACGCGCTGCTCGATTTCGAGATAGCCGCGCGTGGCCTGGTAGATGGGCTCGAGCTGCGGCTCGGACCACATGAGCTCGGGGCTGTCGAGGACGGAGCCATGCAGGTTGATGTTTATACGCAGAATGAACAGTTCGCCGATGCTCTTCATGATCTCTTCGTGCGTCATGTTGATCTTGCCGCTCTCGGCGATCATTAGCGGGAAGTCCTGGGTGTCAGAAATCGTGTTATCGACAAGCTCCTCAAACAACGAGACTTTTGCGCTCTGGGCGATGGCATGGGATATGGAGAGCTTTATGAGGTGGTTGTGGTCGCGCAGAGCAAAGAAGTCGTTGTAGATACGCGGCTGGTAGCTTTGCGTGATGTAGTAGTTGAACTCCTCGACCTCGACGTCCTCATCCGCGAGCTTCTCTTTCTCAAAGCGCGCCAGCTCATTCAGGAACCTCTGCTCTTCTTTGGCCAGGAAGCCCCACATAACAACGACACCCCATTGGAAGATGAACAGCTCGCTGCGTCGGTAGCTTGTGTCGATCTCGCCGCCCTCGTCGTCGACGCGGCTCGGCATTTGCGACCACAGCTCGTCCTGGTCGCCCTCACGACGGTATGTGTACGGCGTGTACAAGCACTCGTCGAGCATTTTCGGGTCGGCGTGGTGGTTCTCATTTCGCTGCTTCAGGTAGCGCACGAGCTCCTTCATGCGGTAGCTTCCGGCCGTACAGTACGCCGTCACGCGCGGCAGCAGGTTGCGGTGCGCCTTGCCAAGGCGCTCGGCGTCCTTGCGCGCGACGGAGTCCGTGATGCGGGCAATCTGCGTGTACACCTCGCCGTCCTGGTCGTCTGGCGAGGGCGCTTCGGGCAGAAACTTGAGCTTCTGCGTCGTGAAGCTCGTGCGCTGCGGGCCCGTGCGCACGCCGCCGCTGCGCGGCGTGGCGCGCTGGTTCATTGCGGGCAGGTGCTGGCCCGACGCGCTCATTGATCGCCGGTGCGGCGGCGGCTTCGCGGCCACGGCGCTGCTGCTCGCACTGCTCACGCTGCGGGGCTGGCCCAAGTGGCGGTGCGAGGGCTCAGGCATTCAGGACAAGCGCAGGCACACGGTTGTTCAACAGCTGCGGCCGCTCGTCTAGACGGGCACCAAGGGCACGGGTTCTTCTCACTTCTTAATGAGTGGCCGCGGCCGAAGCGCAGGCGCAGCCCGCTGCGCGCAGAACAAGACTAAAAAACTTGGGTTGTAAACTATTTGGCAAAATATGGAGGTATATAAAGTGGCACATATAGGGGAGCGACGCAGGAGATCCGCGGTTTCGCGCCGCGAATCACTGTCCCCGGCTAACACGTGCTGTTCAGGAGCGCGCTTTTCGACTGCTTGAGTAGTTATGGCACGGCACAAGTAGCCACGGCGCCCGCACGGGCTCGTTTCTGTGCATACATGGCATCGTGCCACGCACATGTATGTTTTTGCAGGACCCTATATGTTTTCTAGGTTTATGTATATCGCCTGGCCGTGTGGCGGTCGACCCCTGCCCATTTACATAATTTTTTTTCCGAATTTCATCACGCGCGAGCGCTGCGAAACTCTACTACCACCACAACTCCGTAGGTAGCAGAATGAAGTACGTCGTGGTGAGTGGTGGTGTGATCAGCGGCATTGGCAAGGGTGTCATTGCATCCAGCACGGGCCTGCTGTTCAAGAGCCAGGGCTATCGCGTCACGTCGATCAAGATCGACCCCTACATGAACATCGATGCCGGCACGATGTCGCCTCTCGAGCACGGCGAGGTGTTTGTGCTCAATGACGGTGGCGAGGCCGACCTCGATCTCGGCAACTACGAGCGCTATCTGAACGTGACGCTCACGAAGCGCCACAACCTGACGACGGGCAAGATCTACCGCCATGTCATTGAGAAGGAGCGTCGCGGCGATTATCTGGGGAAGACGGTGCAGATCGTACCGCACCTGACGAATGCGATTCAGGACTGGCTCGAGGAGGTCGCGCACATTCCCGTGGACGGCAGCGACGAGCAGCCCGATGTGTGCATCATCGAGCTCGGCGGTACCGTCGGTGACATCGAGAGCATGCCCTTCGTAGAGGCACTGCGCCAGTTCCAGTTCCGCGTCGGCGTCGAGAACTTCGCGCTCATCCACGTCTCACTTGTGCCCGTCATTCACGGCGAGCTCAAGACGAAGCCCACGCAGGCGGCCATCCGCGAGCTGCGCTCGCTGGGGCTGTCGCCGGACATCATTGCCTGCCGCTGTTCGGAGCCGCTGTCCTCGCAGACGGTTGAGAAGATCTCAATGTTCTGCCACGTCGGCCCCGACCAGGTCCTCGGCGTGCACGACGTGAGCTCTACGTACCACGTTCCCATCATGCTCAGTGAGCTGAAGCTCATGTCATACTTCACGCGCCGTCTCAAGCTGTCGCGCCTGCCCTCCGACCGCCACTCCGCCGGCGAGGACCTGTTCCACCGCTGGAAAGAGCTGACCGTCACGCACGACCGCAGCGTCGACGTCGTTACCATCGCCATTGTCGGCAAGTACACGGATCTGCAGGACTCGTACATTTCCGTGGTTAAAGCGCTGGAACACTCGGCCATGCGCTGCGGGCGGCTGCTTAAGCTGCAGTGGGTCGACTCCGAGGTGCTCGGCGACCACGCGTCGAACCACGGCAAGGCGTCCTTCCACGAGTCGTGGGCGAAGCTGTGCCAGGCCGACGGGATCCTTGTGCCGGGCGGCTTCGGCGTGCGCGGTGTCGAGGGCATGATCCAGGCCGCGCAGTGGGCGCGCGAGAACAAGGTGCCGTACCTGGGCATCTGCCTTGGATTCCAGATCGCCGTAATCGAGTACGCGCGCAACGTGCTTGGCATCAAGGCGGCTACGTCGGCCGAGTTCAACCCGGAGGCCGACGAGACGTTTATCGTGTACATGCCTGAGATCGACAACACGCAGATGGGCGGCACCATGCGCCTCGGCGAGCGCGAGGCGTACTTCACGGACGCGTCGTCGAAGCTGAAGCAGCTCTACGGCTCCACGGAGGTCAAGGAGCGCCACCGGCATCGCTATGAGGTCGACCCGACGCGCATCGACAAGCTCGAGGCAGCGGGCATGCACTTTGTGGCGCGCGACGGCTCGGGCGACCGCATGGAGGCGTTTGAGGTGAAGGGTCTCGAGTATTTCGTTGGCACACAGTACCACCCGGAGTACCTGTCGCGCGTTATTGAGCCCTCTAAGCCGATTCTGGGCCTCGTTGCTGCGGCCTGTGGCAAGCTAGAGGAGCTTATGGCCGCCGAGGTGCAGCACAACGCCGAGTTCTAAAGCCGCACACGTAGGGAGAGAGTCCTGTCAATGATATGAAAAGAAAAAAATGCTTCTTAATAGATTTTGTAGTGTAGTGCTCTATAACGATCGCACGACGAAGCTTCACGACATACTCTGGCTCCAGCAGACAAAGTGCGCACGCAACGCAGCATCACACTGACAAAATGGCAGTGAATAGTTAGACACATTTTCTGGATTTATACGTACGAGCATGTGTGTCCTGCTTTCGAGCTTACCGTGCGTTGCAGAAGAAATGACAAGCGTAAACGAATAGCGTGTGCGTAAGCCATCATGGCTACGTTAAGTTGCGCGGAAGTAATGAACAAAATTTAGACCAATGGTTAAGAAATAAGTACTGCTCCGAGTATGGAAGTATGTGTGTACTGTTTTTCAAATACATTTTTTATGCTGTGATGACCTGGACTCGCGCAGCGCATGTGCGGGCACGAACCCTAGCTGCGCGTCACTTGCTCCACTTTCCTGGTTGCCCCCGCTGGGACCCCTTGCCCTGCCTGGTCGGCGCGCCCATCTTTATGCGGCCCGCAGCCACCATCTCGACAGAATTCCCCCCACGTAGAGCCGCACAGCAGAAATGAGCGCCACCGAGAATCCAATTGAGGGCCGCAGCGATCCCGTGCTGGAGACGCCAAACCAGGCAACGGCGCAGGCGCGCTCCGTGAACCACGCGCTGCGATTCATTGCTATTGTGTCGTTCGTGCTGAACGTCGTATCGAACGTGCGGTACAACTTCGGGCGCCGCTCGCCGTGGGACCATGGCCACCAGGACGACGTTGGCTTCACGCCCTTCACGGCGTTCGGACCCGCCATCGTGCTTTACTGGATCGTCGGCATTGTGGGCCAAACGGTGTTCCTGGCCAAGTTCTTCGATGTGACGCCGCGTTTGTTCATTTGGCAATTCGTGTTCTCGAACGTTTTGCTGCTCAGCTGGTCTTATTTGTTCTCACGCAGCCACTACATTCTGAGCGAGCTGGCAATCATCCTCAACTTCGTGCAGCTGCTCGCGGGCTACATTCTGGGCGCGTCCATCCGCGTGCGGCCGCTGCCGCGCTGGCTTGCCGTGCACGGCTCTGTGTTCGTGTTCCCGATGGTGTGGTCGCACTACCTCATTTTCTGGAACGGCGCCGTCATGTTCGGCGCGCGCAACCTGCCGTCGCGTCTCATTGCGAACATCGTGATCTGGGAGTTCCTGTTTGTGCCGGCGCTCCTGATGCTCATGTTCGGCGACTACCTCTTCGGCTTCTCGAGCACGTGGATCGTATTTGCGCTCGGCCTCGGACAGCTGCTCACAAAGGTCTTCGCGCTGCAGTGGGCATTCGCATTCACGATTGGCACGATCCTGCTGCTCAGCTCGCTCGTGCTCGCGTTCGTGTCACCGTCGAAGAGTATGAGCCCGCCACTGCTCGTGGAGGTGCGTGAGTCGATCACCACGACCGGCGAGAACGCGCCGCTTCTCACTGACCCCTGAACACTGAATGCGGCACATTGACTCCTATCCGCTTCGCGCCATGAGGGAGGGCGCTACCATTCTCGCCGTCGAGCTAACAAAACTATCGTTAAGCCCTAGCACCACCCGGTCTCGGCTTGAACCTTCTGACTAGGTTCTGTAACTACGTATTTTTTTTAGTGCCGCTTAAAAAAGAACGAGCGCTGCAGCGCAGCCGACATGACCGAATCTCTGGCCAGTACACTGCACTGCGCGACATTTAACCTGAAGCGGTTGTGCGCGACGACAGCATTAGGGGTTGTGCTGCTATACGGTAGTGATGATAAAACAATAAAATAATAATAATAAGTACCCAGCACTGCGGGCCGCGACAGCCTACATCTGCATGTCGCTGAGTGCGAAGAGTAGGTCAGAATCGCCATCGCCGCCGCCATCGCCGCCGCCGTCGCCGTAGTCATCGCCGCCCTCGGAGTAGAAGCCGAGGCGGCTGCGCAGACCACTGCCGCGTCGGCGCTCGGCGCGTATTGTCTGCTGCGTGCCGCCAGTGCTTGTGTCAGTATCAGTGGCCGTGGCCGTGGCTGTGTTAGTTGCCGTGTTTGTGCCTGTACTGGCCGTAGTGCCCGCGGCGAGGCTCGACGCGCGCTGCGACGGCGACGAATTAGAGGAGTCCGCGCCAGACTGAGCCATGGAGTCGTGCATGAACGAGCTCGAGAGCTGGCCGTACGAGGCACGCATACCCTGGAAGCGTGCGAGTGTGCTGTCGACGTCGGCACTGCTCGTGCCCATGCGTTCCGTGCGGCGCCGCGTGTCGTCAACAAATTTCATGAAGTCGCTCACATCGGACTGTGCCATGGAGCCGCCCGAATCATGGTCGGCTGCGCCAGCCAGGCTGCTGCCCTGGCTCGCGTGGCTCGTCTGGCTGAGCTGTGAGTGGAAGCTGAGGGGCCGCGCCGCCTTGCTCTCCTGGCTCATCGAGCGCTGCTGCACGGCCGGCGCGCGCTGCGATGCAAACGAGGACGAGAATTTTGAGCTCGTGGATACAACGGACGATGCGGATCCGGCAATAGACGGCGGGCCCATGTGCGAGCCGTGGCCGCCGTCCTCGAGCGTGCGGAACGGGCGCGTGAAGCTGAGCACGGGCCGCTGCATCGAGCCCTGCGAGCCGACGTACGACGTGTGCGACCCGTGCGAGCCCGCGGCGGGCCCCGGCGAGCTGCTGTGGTTTGGGTGGTCGAGTTCAATGAACTTCTGCGCCATGACCGTCTCAATGTCCTCGACACCGAACGCGACGTCGGCGCGGTAGTTCACGCCGACGTGGAACGTCCCGACCTGCGTGATGACGGGCTGCAGCTGGAACTGTTGCAGCTTGCTCGGCTTACCGGCAATGGACCGCGACAGGCCGACGCGGCCGCGCGAGTTGATCGGCTGTGCACCGTTCTGCACGCGCACGCCGAGCTTTAGCGGCATCTCTGTAAGGCGCTGCCGCTTCAGGCGCTGGCGCAACTGCCACGCCGGCAGCAGGCGCGCCACTGTGAACAGCGAGCGCATCGTCACGATGGCGCGCTTGTAGCTCAGCGGGAGGTCCCCCGCGGCCGCGCCTGCGGCCGGCGGCTTGCACTCGACGATCCAGCGCTCAAGCACAATCTCCTGGTTCGTATTGCACCGCGAGCCGGCCAGCACGACGGTCTGGCCCGGCCGCAGGCGACTTGGGTCAAGGTAGACCTCGATAACGAGCGGCGGCGGCAGCTCCTTCGGCGTGGCCTGGCGCCACAGCTCGAGGCTGTCGTGCAGCACGTCGAGCTCTTCCAGCTCCAGGTTGAACCACTTGTTCACGGGCGCGGCCGCCTTGTCGGCGCCTGGATCCGGGCCGGCGTCGCTCTGGATGACGCGCGCCTGCGCAATGATCTCAGCGCTCTTCGTGAAGAAGTTCTGCACAACCCGCGACAGTTTTGCATACTCCGGTGACGAAGTCATGCATGCGTCAAAGGTCGCCCAGGTGCGGTGAGTCTCTGGGAAGCAGGCCCGCCGCTTGGGGTGTTGACATAAGGAAGCGAACCCCGGCTCGCGAGATCCCGCGTCCACGCGATGGCACGCCACATAGCCCAATCCAGGCACATACTTGGGAAGGAAAAAAAAATTATTGCTACGGGTGGGCTAGCTGGAACTCGCACCACTAGTCGTGCAACATATGTAGCAAAATTGGTTGCTGCGTCGACATCCGCCGCTGCGCACCGTTACTATTATATAAACCCTTAACGGCGGGGAGGCTAATTTCCACACTGTGCCGATAAGCGTGAGCGAGCAGGAGGAGCCGACAAAATAGGCTTTGCATTGCTAATGAAAGCCACAGAGCCGCGCACCTATTAGGCTACACTGACGAATTGGTGTTTACGCGCATATTTGCCAGGGCCCACGCACCGCGGCTACTTCGCCTTTGCTGCATTGATATGTACTTTTAATTTGCTTTTGGGGCGCCGGAAGCGCCTCTGATACTACCCTGCGCAAGCGCGTCTGGCTCACAATGTTTCTACGTGTGCAGCAGCTAGGTGCCCCTTATTAGGCGAGCTCGAATGTGTTCTATGGCGAGCCACCGATTCTTGGTTCAATCCTCCTGTACGAGCGCAATCGTGGGATCCGGGTGCAGCGTCTCCATAATGGCCATGGCCAGCGCACTGCTTGGGGCCGTGCTCATTATGCGCATACCCATACCGCGGGTCATAGCGCGGAACCAGCCGTTCTCGCGGACCAGGTTTCGCGCGATAACGCGCACGCCATGTGTGTCGCTGGGCCGCAAATGAGCGACCTCAGGAGAGTGCGCCAGCTGCTGGCGTGTCTTCACAACGTCCAGAAAGTTCGTCACGAGCACGGCCGTTGTCGTGGCCACGGCTGCTGATAATGCATGGTGCTGGGGTTGCAGCCGGCTAGGGTTACCGTTGGCAATGTACTCACGCGTGCGCTCGTAGGTGACCCACCACGTGACGGAGTGTGGAATAAACACGACGAGGCCCATGAAGTAGCCGTGGAAGAAGCCGCGAATACCCTCGAGGCGGTAGATGGACCGCATCATCTGCAGTGCCGTCTGCGATTTCGTGTCTATTTGCATGCGGCCCTTCACAACCTCCGTCGGTGTCCAGATGTACGACGACGCAACTTCAGCAATTGTACCGCTCGTGATGTAGTTGGCCAGGCTCGACGGACCAAGCTCGGGCGCGAGCATGCTCTTGCTCTGCCGGTATGCCACGAGGTATGCTGTAAATCCAGGCACGCTCAGCGCCATCGACGGCAGCAAACCCGCCCAGTACCGGTGCAGCGGCATGCGCATTGAGCCACCCGTGGTCTGGCTGATGGTGCGCAGCGTGTCGATTGGGTGGAAAACCACCCGTGCCGACACCGAGGCTACTACCGAGGACACAACGGTCTCAACATCCATGCTCGACTAGTGCTGCGGCCGCTAGCGCCGTGGTAGATATCTGATTTCACACTTCGATTTTGCCTAGTTAGGGTAAAACTTGATTAGGGTAGGGCAGTACCCGTTTTCGACGAGCGGGCGACACCAAGCCCTTGGCAGCGAGGCCACGCACACGACGAGGCGCGCTCCATGGCAGCATCTTTCAGGAATACTCTGTGCTCCGTCAACTCCAAGCAAGAAATCACGCTTGCCCGCTTGAATTCTGCCATAAACTGCTAACGTCTATTGGGTGAGGAGCGTGTTCCTGCGCCTACGCCTATCCGTCTGCATCTACAAGATTATCATTTATGAAGTACATACACCTCTAAGGACCGCATAGCGATCACGCATAGAAACTCACGCTCTTGCTCTTTCTTGCCTGGACCTCGCTGATGGCCTCAACGAAGTCCTCGTGATCAATCTCGTTCTTGCCGTTGCGAAGCGCAATCATACCGGCCTCCACGCAAACAGCCTTAAGCTGCGCACCGTTAAACTCATCAGTCGAGCGCGCGAGCTCGTCCCAGTTGATGTCGCTGGCAGTCGTCATTTGCCGGCTGTGGATCTGCAGGATACCTGCCCGCGACTCCTCATTCGGCAGTGGGAACTCGATTTTGCGGTCAAGACGACCAGATCGCAGCAGCGCGGGGTCAAGGACGTCAACGCGGTTCGTCGCCGCCAGTACCTTCACGCGGTCATCGCTGCCAAAGCCATCGAGCTGGTTCAGCAGTTCCAGCATCGTGCGCTGCACCTCGCGGTCACCGCTCTTGTCGCTATCAAACCGCTTCGTGCCAATCGCGTCGAGCTCATCGATGAAAATGACCGTCGGCGCCTTTTCCTTCGCTAATGCAAACGCATCACGCACAAGCTTGGCGCCGTCGCCAATGAACATCTGCACGAGCTGCGGCGCGGCAAGCTTGAGGAAGGTCGCATTCGTCTGCGCAGCACACGCTCGTGCCAGCAGTGTTTTGCCCGTACCGGGCGGGCCGTACATGAGCGCGCCCTTCGGCGGCTTGATGCCCATGGACTTGAACTTTTCTGCTTGCTTCATGGGCGACACTACCGCCTCATCAAGCTCCTCAATCTGTTTGTCCAGTCCGCCAATGTCGCTGTACGTTTCCGCAGGCTTTTCGTCGACCTCCATGGCCTTCACACGGCTATCGTACTCGGCCGGCAGCGTGTCGAGAACGAGATATGAATCCTTGTTCACACCAACAAGGTCGCCCGGCTTCAGCTTTGAGGGCTCAACGAGACCCACAAGGGGAAGAAACACGGTTTGCCGCGTCGACGTCTTCACGACGGCGGACGTCCCCGTGTGCGAGCTGTGCTCCTCGTGGTTTGCGCCCTCTGTCTGGCCCTCACCTTCGAGGTCAATGAGCTCAACGATATTCGCCACCAAGTACGGCAGCTGCTTATTGTTATCAATCTTCTCCTTGTTGTCGGCGATCTGCTCATTCATCGACGCCTTCTCGTGCGAGAGGCGCTGGAACTCAGAGCGCATGATGCGCACGTCCTTGTCGATCATTCGCGCGCGCATCCAGAGCTCCTCAGCACTGGCGTCCATGACGTCTTGGTCCAAATCGGGAAGGGGCTCTTCAACGCTCATTCTCAAGTCAGTGTGCTTGGAGCGGAGATGGTTGTAAAGGGAACTGTTCTATTGCAGCTTGGGGGCTCGCTTTGGTGGCCACCCCCGTTAGCTAACAGTCACATGACTTGCCACAACTAGTTGGCTGAAAATCGGCCCGTGCGTCTAAGCGCTATGAAAGATGGCGAATTAAGACGTCAGATCTGCAGATACTTCATATATGAAGCCAACTGATAACGCTAGTCTATCATATATAGCTGCACAGTACCTTCGACGTGGGGAGAGTCGGAACATCATGGCATATTGTGGCACGGAAGTGGCTTTATCACCCTCCTACAGCGCACTACTCAGTGCAATAACTTTGCACTGATGAAGATTGACAGCGGGAATGGATCTAGTTGCGCATACCAGAGGCTAGCGGCAGCGCCACTAATGGCGAAAGCCGCCCCATTGATGCTGCACGGCAGCAAGCCCGGCAGCGCATAGCAACCTACCAGTGTGCCTATTATGCGTGCCTAATGCGTGCCTAGTGGCCTAATGAATGACCAGCTCTAAGTGCGAATACCACTAGCGTTTTATTTACCATCCATGGTGGGGCCCACCGCGAACCTAACCCGCGACGACAGGAGGGAGGCGCGCACGAGGCACAAAGAGACAAAACGAATCGCACGACTCGGCGAGGACGAGCAACTAAATCCCTGCGGGCCAATTGAATATACCGAAAATGCAGCCGAACTTACCGGCGCAGCTAAGATTCCGACAAGACCCAGCTTCAAGTGATTCTCATAATATGTAGATCTGAGCTCCGGCTACCGATCTAATCATAATAGCTCCCGCGTTGACAGTCTTGTCTTGGTTTTTACTTTTGTATAATCAGGTAATAAAACTAGCTTTGTACGGGCCGCACACGCGTAGCTCTCTGACGCCCCGTAGCGGAACCTAGCGCTGCGTGCTTAGTACGTCACAATCCACAGTCACATGGCTCCGAGGGTCCGCGTCGAGAACAACGGCGTACACGCTTAACCACTCGTACACGGTCCTATATGGACTCCTACAATGCCGAGCTCGAAAGGGTAGCCAACGCACTGCGCTCCATCCCGGGCCGGTTGTCGGAGCCGAACGTGCGGCGTCTAGGCGTGCACAACCACTTCGAGACCTTTGAGGATCAGATCCCCTCGGAGGTGACTGCGACCGGCGGCGGCAGTGGCACGCAGGGCAAGCGGCTGAGTCTCTCTGGATCGACGGTTGTCATCGACATTGACTTCGCTGGCCCGCATCACGTCGAGAACGTGTCTGTGTCGCTATCCAGCAAGGCACCTCCCGACGCGCGCTACTCGGCGATGGCCAGCACGAACCGGCCGAGCGAGCATCTGCTGAGCAGTCTGCGCGAGCCGCGGCTCGATAACTTCGCGCAGATGCTCGCCTTTCTGAGCCGGTGCGACCGCTTTTCCACCAAGGACGTTGACTGCTTCCGCGCGCTCGACCTTATCTCCGAGGCAATTCACGTCTACGTCGAACACACAAACTCGCACGAGTTCGGACAGCTGCAGGTTAACCCGCCATCACGCCTCGGGCTCGGCATGTTGTACTATGGACGCGCACACTACGCGTACCTCGACGTCATGGTGGGCAGCCGCAGGGACTACTGTCTGCGCATGTTCCCCAGTATTGACGGATGGCTCGACACGACGTCGTTTTCTTGGGTTTCTGATTTGCAAACGCCCGATTATGATACGAGGGCCGAGCTCGCGCTGTCTTTGGACCCGCCAGTGGCAGTCAGCGATGTGCTGGCCCAGGAGTGGAAGGCCGTTGTTTCGAATGAGAGCCCGCGTCTCGAGCACCAAAAGCACTCAGCCACTTTCTCGCTACCTAAGCACCCGCGCTTCGTGTCGAGCGCTTCCTCCAGCGATGAGCTCGATATTTTTGTTGGGAACATGCTCCCATTCCGGCTCGTCGAAATAAGTCAACTGCCCGTCTCGAGTCCAGCTGACATTCCAGCGGTTCTGTCTCGCCTCCGCCAGTTTGCCCTGGCCGACGAGCTTGTGCAGAGTCTGCTGCGCGGGCCCGAAGTCGCGGCGCCCAGCGAGGTCTCGGATCTGAATATTGCCGATGCATTGAGCCTGATTGACCAACCGGTCCACAAGCGAAGAACTGTGCTCAATGTTTCGCTATGTTTCAGCGAGCCAAACATTGTGCTGGATGTGAGCTGGGTGCTTGCCGACTTGCAGATGACGGTTGCCATCGCGCCAGGTGCAGACGTCAAAGTCGAGATTCGTCCAGAGAGCCCCGCGGTTAACATGGACGATGTGCGCCGACTTGTAGTAGATGGAAATCTGGCATTGGCGATTTCGTACGCTCTGGCTAGCTGCGGCCGTCTACACCGACGAAGCACCACCAGCTTCTCAGGCTAGGGTAACCACCCGCGGGGAAAACAGGGGTGTGCAGGCCCGGCGAGATTAAGTAAGCACAGCTGCCCCGTCTTGTGTCCGATCCAGTTGGAGGCTTCAGGCTTTCAGGCTTCAGACTGGGCTCTAATGAGCTTTTTCTCCATGCTCCAGATGGCGCGTGGGCGCGAGCCCCCGCCACAAGAACAGGTAAAAAAGCCTCCGTCGGCAACAGCAAGCAAGGACGGCACGGGCCACGCGCCGTCGGCCCCACGTTCGGCGCAACCGCGGGCGGCTAGCTCCGCCCCGCCAGCAAGACAATCCGTGGCGCGACCAGCTGAGAGACTGGGCACGCCTAAGAGCGCGCCGTCACCAGTCGTTACGAGCGTGGGCTCCTCACCCGGCAACAAAACAGGCGGCAGCAGCCGCAGCAGCAGTGCGCCTGCTAACTCGGCGCCGAATCGGGGTCACGCGAGCCCGGCGCCTGCCCGCGCAGGCTCCCAGCATATCGCTAAAACACCGGGTCCTGCTCCGCGAGCACTAGCTAGTGCGCGCTCGCCCTCGCCGGGTACTGCGGCGGCGTCGCAGCCGGCGACGGCGTCCCCAGGCGGAGCGACACGGAAAAAGCTTTCATTCAAGGACGTCATGAGCCAGGCGGCCAAGGTAAACACTTCGAAGCTTGAGGTGAATCTGCGGACAAAAGATTCGCGCAAACAGTCGCCGGCCGAAACCGCCGCAGCGCGGAGGCCGCGGCTCAAGCCGGCAGAGCAAGCCCGCGAAACGCGCGAAACGCGCGACGGCCGCGAGGGCCCGCACAGCTCTCATGGTCGCTCGCCTCCGGCCGCAACTGCTGTGCGTCCGCGCAGCCGCGGGCCAGCTCCAGTAGCCCAGCCGCTGCCGGAGGTATTGAAGAAACGCCAACGGCAGTTGGAGGCACGCGCGGCGCCATCGCGCCGGCGACCTGAGGATGAAGACGATCTTAGCGACTTTGTAGCCAGCGAGGACGAGGATGACGAGGCGCCGCACGAGGAGATTTGGCGCCTGTTCAATCGCGGCCCGAAGAAGCGGTACGTGGATTATGACAGTGATGACGACATGGAGGCGCGTGGCGACGACATTCTGAACGAGGAGCGTCGCAGCGCACTGCAGGCACGGCGCGAGGACGCCGAGGAGGAGCGCAAACTTGCCGAGCTGGCGCAGCGCAAACTGCAACAGCGCAAGCGCAGCTGAACTGGTTTTCGGGTGCGGTTGCGTGCAGCTAACAACATAGCATAAATAATTTAAGTGTTTATTCACACACCAAGTCACAGCAGCTCGGACTCGGAAATTTCGTCCACGTCGAGGTCCGAGAACGAACTGTGGCTTTCTGGGCTGCTCGCAGCGTCGCGTGGCCGCCACGCCGCACCGCTCTTTGCGTGGCCGGCGCGGTCGGGGGACTTCGTCGCACTCGGCCGTCTGTCGTCTCCAAACTCATTAATACGTATTGTGCTCTTGCGCCGCGCTTGCGGGGTGCTGTCAGTGGGCTGCGCCCGTCCTTTAGCTTGCGGACGCTGGGCCGTGGTAGGCACTGCGACTGGCGGTGCGTCTTCCGTGTCGCCGAAGTCGCTCACGTCGCTCGACTCACTGACTGCGCTCGAAAAACTCGAGTCGCTCTGCGGCTCGTCCTTTACATGCTCGGCGTCGCCAGCTGCGTCACCTCTAGTGCTGCTTGTTGCCGGGTTCATTTGCTCCACACGGTCCCAGATTTGAATACCGACAATATACTGGCGCCACAGAGCCAGGATACGTGCGTTCTCTCTCTGCACGGCGTCCTCGCGCTGCTGCTCGTACAAGCCCTGCAGAACCAGCTGCATAGACGCCTCGTTTTCTTGCGCCACAACCACGCCAAACGCCTTGGACTGCGGGCCCCGTTTGCCGAACTCAATATTCGTCACGGCGTTGGCGTAGTCAATACGCAGAATCCTTGCTGCCTCGACGGCAAGCGCATCGCGCACATAAACAGCGCCGCGCGGGACCATGCTATCCGCGAAGATGTCGATAGTGCGGTATTGCGATTTTGGCACTATACCGTCCTCGCCAACAGGCGGCGGCACATAGAGCTCGGTCTGCTCGGCAGTATACAAACCAACCGATTCCGGCTCTCCCGTGAGCCTGTTCTTCGTCTCTCTGCGCAACACTGCCTGGGCGCCGGGCTTTATGGCCCGGCCCTTGCGATACCACGACTGTGCCGAATGTGCATCAAGTACATCTTGCCGCTGGTATATGTAGAGGACGGGCTGCTGCTTGCCCCGGTTTGCCAACGTGCCGCACGGAGTCGCTCCGGGACGCAGCAGCTCGTTATGGTGGAGCTGGTTGCTCAGCGCGTACTGCGGATGCCCTACAAAATCCTGGACGCGCTTCGGAATGCCCTCGCGTCTAGTATATTTGACAAGTTCCCTGATCTCGGCCAGGTCAGCGCGAGTGTACTTTGTTGGACCGAAATACGCAAGCAGCCGGTCCAGCCACTCCTCGCCCTCGAAATGCGGCAGCCGCTTCTTGCGCGTGCGTGCATTATAGTGGCTCGCATACCGACGCGTCACATCACGGGCCTGCCCGTGCTGCCAGGCAATACAGTAGCGCAGTATGTTCAAATGGTCGGACGCTTTAGGCTCAATGGCAGTTCCAGTTCGGTTTCCAATCGGCGTTCGCACCGTTCCGGTCAGCGGGTCGGCAGAAATCCATCCTGGCGCCCAGGGGTCCCAGATTTCTGTCCAAAAAATGGGCGATTCCGATTTGGCGGTCTTGATGCTCGGCCCCGTCGTTGACCCTAGGTTGTCCGGCGGCTGTAGTGAGCACACTAGCCGGGCTCGGAACCCCAACGACCGCATTACGGCGAAAAATCCCTGACACAGCAGGTCAGTCGAGCCGCGAAGGCTGAAGAGATCGTTCAGAAACTGATCTCGCTGCGCGGGGTCGCCCCTGTCTTCGTCAGTGCTGGCCAGACCCGAACGCACTACGCCGAACCTGAGCTTCCATTGCTCGACAGCCGCTTTGACGCCACTCACAAGGCGTTTCGACTTCAAAAAGTCTGTGAGGTGCTCGGGCGGATACAACTCGCGGAGGACCTGGTGCGTGAACACATTTTTGAGCGCACTACTGTTGCGCACTTCCATGGAAGAGAGCCAGAGGCTGCGCACTCGCGTGTGCACCATCCACACGACAAGGGCGGTTTTGTGGATGGCAATGCGTGTTGTGCGCGGCAGGCCCTTCTCGCGCCGCTTCCGCGTGAGGTTTCGGGCCTGAGATTCATCAAGCGAAATGGTAACGTCTTGGTGGGTCGACTCGTGGGAGCCTTGATCCACATCGGGATCTGCGCCGCTATCGTCGAGCTCCACATCCTCAAACTCGTCGAAGTCGGAGTCCGACTCAGAGTCGACCTCCATACCAAATGTGCTGGCAGGCATCGAGCCGAGACCCGGGCCGGCGGTATTATTTTTTTCGGAACTCGCGTCTGTCGGCGACTCACTGCGACTCGTTTGCGCCTCTGATTTGATATGCGTAGTCGTTGCGGGCGGAGGCGATTCTAATCTTCGTCGCTTTCGTTCGTCTCGCTTATAATCTTTCAACATGTCCATGTACTCAGCATCAAGCTTCGGCTCGAGCGAGAGCCTAGCATTGGGTCTATTTGCCCGGTTGCCCGTGGCTCTGGCCATGCTGGATACACCACCTGCTGGTGGTCACCGACGCCTACACTACTAGCATTGCTGAGGGTTGGGCACCCTTATCCTAGTCATGTCCTAGCGAGCGAACCGCCTTACGCGTAATGCGATAGTGCGCACATGCAGAGAGTCGCAGGGCAAACCACCGCCCACCGCCGCAGCGAACCGCCGCAGTAAACCGCCGCAGTCAACCGCCGAAATCCAGCATTGGGAGTGCTTGTGCAGCCTCAGGATGGTCTCGACTTACCGCGCACGAAATGGACGCTTCGCTTGACATTGTCGCGAAACTAAACGATATCTTGCCGAATCCGGGCTGCGTTTACGAGGCACTGGAGCCCATTCTCGAATCGTGCCAGACCCCAGAGCGGCTCGAAGAGCGGACGTGGCTCGGCATCCGGCTGTCTATATGCGAGTTTCAGGCGGCGAACGTGAACTTTCCTGCCGTTTGCGCTGACCGACGCAGCATTAGTGCCTGCACACAGTTACTCGAAACGAAAGCTACCTGGTGGACGACGTTCAGCGGGAACTATAGGCACATATCTGCCGTATGTCTCGAGTACCAGCCCCACTTCGAGTCGCAGAAGGTGCTTGGCACGTTCAAGGACGCGAGCAGGCTGTTTGCCGAATACCAGGATGAGATCGACCGGGCGCTCAGCGACTACCGCACTGCGAAGGCAGACTCTGTACAGGAATGGCAGCTTCAGGCGGCAGAGCTATCGGGAGCGCTGGCGGATATTGTGGTGGGCCTAAGCAGCTTGGGCCAGCAGCTACGCACCACAAGCCAGAACGCTACTGAGCTTCTCAGCCCTCTAGCGTCGGCTGTGGACTTGGCCGAGGCGAGGCTAACGCAAGCAGTTGTGTCCAGCCAGTTTCTCGCGGACCAGGCCGCGCAAGTGTCGCAACGCGTCGCCGCATTCAACTGCGTGATGGCTGACGTGGAGGCGCGCCACATGCGGGCCACAAAATCGCTGCAGTCCACCGTGGACGTCACCATCTCGTCCCTGCGTACAGAAATCAAGAGCCTCCAGAGCGTGCTTACGGGCGTCAAAGCCGCCATAAGCGTACTGGCCACTCTCATCCGATTTTTTTGGCCGCTCATTGCTGTTTTCGTCGGCATCCTTCTAATATGGCTGCTGGGCGCAAGACGCGGCACTAGGAAGGTGCCGGCCGAGCCTGGCGCGGTAGACGAGTGCGACTTAGTTTTCTACTAGCTGACTTCGTCTTTTAGCAAAGATAGGAGAACAAAGTGAGATAGCACCTGTGTGGCACGTACCAATTGTAAATCGATTTATTCAATGTTATTATGGGTTCTGCTGCCGCGTAGTTCACGTTGTGGGCGGCGGTGCGGCGGCGGTGGTGGTGTTGTTGACATGATGAGAGATTCACGAGCCATCCATCCGCCTTACTAACGTTTATGGACCCCGAGGAGCGCGAGGAGCTGGAGAAGCGGATTGCGAAGAAGGTTGGCGAAGACGTTGATTGGACCGACGCGTCGCTCCGCAAATCCGCTCCCACGTCGCAGTATCTCCAAAGGGCGGTGCTGCCAGCCCTCTCCGCCGGGATGAGGGAGCTCGTGCGGCTGCAGCCCGAGAACGCGCTCGAGTGGCTGGGAACCTACTTGGTCAACTATAAGGAAGACGACGATGTGCAATGACTAGCGATGAGGAGAAAGGGCTCGTGATTAAATGTTCTAAGAGCTGCAAAAGTGTATATGCGAATATTATTAGATTAGTTTTGCTGGGGCTCGCGCGTAAACCGCGCGCGCTTAGTCCGAGTATTCTGGCGCGGTATCGCCCGCTGCGCGCTCGTTCATTGCCTCGCTATACGACGGCACGCGGCTTAATGCTTGCACATCTACGGGGTTCGTGTTCGAGTTCGAGCGGCTCATCTGCGGCTGCCGCACGTTTTGCTGCGAGTTCTGCCGGCTCAGTGCTAGCGCGCGCAGGCCCGCCGCGAGCTGTGCTTGCTGGTTCGCATCCAGGTTTGCCAGCGATACTGGGTTATGGGTGTCGTTCGGCGAGAAGCGCGGAGTCACGGCACCGCTCTCCATGGGCGACTCGGCCGGCGTCGGCACGGTACTGAACAAGCGGTCGTACATGTGGTGCGAGTACGTGGGTGGCGCCGCGCCATCGTCGGTCGGGCTGAGGCCGGACGGGGCCGTCTGGCCGCCGCGGCGCGAGCGGTCGACGTTGAATATGGGCCGCTCGCTGGGGTGCTTGCTGCTACTCTTGCCCTCGTTCACCTCGCTGCCCAGCAAATATACGTTCGGCGAGATGTAAAGCGTGATGGGCAGCGAAGCGCGCAGCTCCGACGTGTGGCCGTCGCGGTTGACGAGCGAGATGAAGCAGCGGAACTTGTGATTAATTTTGGCGTACGGCGTGATGGATGCGTCCTGCGTGCATCGCGACAGCGACCGCGGCAGATCGACCATCTTCATAAGCTCCCACTCGTCGGCGAAGTGGTCGAAGTTCGCCGGTGTCTCGAAGTTCTGCTGCGCGACGACGTGCTCCTCCTCGCGCGGCTGCGATACGGGTGTCGCCAGAGATACGTACTCGACAATTTCCGTGCGGATGCGGCCCAGCTTGAGGCCCTTATCGATGGGCACCATGGCGAACTGCACCTCGAGCTGCGACCCGACAGGCGCAGCCTTGCACGGCACCGTGATCTTGTACTCGATCTTTTTGGGCCAGGTGTTTTCTATAGACACGGTGTGCGCGACGTCGTAGCTGTCGACACCAATCGTGCGCACGACGCGAACGTGCTTCTTCGTGCTCAGGTTCTGCCGCATGCTCCCGCGCTCGACTGACGCCTGCAGCCAGTACGTCAATTGCACATGGCTGTTGCCCTCGATGGACTCGTTGATATCCCCGGGCACAATCATCTCGAACGGGAACTTGTACGTGCCCGGCGACACCTGATGGCTCAGATTAGTGCTCGATTGAGCGCGATTCAGCTGTCCCAGGCTCGACGAGCTGCCGCTCGGCGACTGCTCGTTGCTACTAGACTTGTGGTGATGGTGGTGCTTGCCGAAATAAGACGCCAGGTTTGTGAGCGACGATGCTGGCGTCTGTTTCTGGCTTGACGGGTTCGAAGCGGTAAGCTTGCCCGGGATCTCGAAGCCCGAGTACTCCTGCGAGTACAGCTGCTTTTCGTAGCGCAGCGGCAGCGTGCTCGACGACTTCTGCACCGAGGGGTCGGCCCAGCGCATGCGCAGCGTGCCAATGAGCTTCAGCGTGATCTTTTTGATGGCCATGTTGTCCATGGCGGACAGCACGAGCTGTCCGCGCAGCGACGTCGAGCTCGCCTCCAGCGGCGCGCCCTTGACCATCACGATGTTGTCGTCACGGCCTGTGTTTCCATACAGCTGAAGCTCAAACTGCTGGACGCTGGAGTGGCTGCGGCGAAGCATCTTTATTCCCGGGAACCTTGGTTGCTGAGTTTGAACAAATCCACAACGTTAAATGGCGACCCATCATGTAGGGTTTGCTGCAAAATACCGAGCCTGTGTCACATGGACCCATGAGCCACATTAGACACATTGCTTCGAACGCGGTTAAAAACGCGTCGCCGCAGATGTGCGCCGTCGGGAGAAGGGCATCAACTCATTTTTTTCCGAGGCCGGGAAATGTGGTAACCATGTTTGCCGGCAACTTTTCTCGGGGGCCGCACCCGAGTCCCATTTTACTTACGTGGGCAGTTTTCCCGAGTCAGTTTATCACTACGGTTAACGATGTCTTTAAAGACGTGACCGCCGCGCGCAAGTCGACTGCGCTACCCTCTCGCCTCTTAACTTTATTTGTAGATGCACTTTGCACGAGTCCCGTTTTCAACACCTTATTATGTGTGCTATTTTTAATCTGCAGCTCGCACCGCCGTGCCGCAGAGCGAGTGCCACGATCTGCGCGCACGCCCAGCGCATGTGCGTCGTATCGGAGGTGCCGTTGAACATTCCAGCTCCTGGCGTCTGAAGTCGTCGAAAACCAAAAAGCACATAGAAATTTCAAGTAGATCCCCTACTTTCGTGATTGTTTTTTTTTTTTTTTTACCGGCTGCGATTCAGCCATCCTGATCTGTGTGCCACGTTTATCGGGGCGACTCAGCCCACATGAGCCCCAGTGAGACGCGTGGAAGTATTTACATGCGCACGCGCACCCGCGCAATGCGCAGACCCAGGGACTCGGCTTCCGGAACAGAAGAAGCCGATCAGCGATGGCGAGACTGTACCGTTAGATTTATTGCCTTCTTCGAATCCTAACTCTAATCAAAACGCAGTTATGCGTGCTGCCATGCCGCCAATTCCAAATGGGGTAACAGCCGCGGCGAAGCAATGCCGACACGTCTTTGGCGCAACCTTGTACCGGCCAGCTATATAAAGCGCTACGGCCGCAATGAACATTGGTCACAAAATTTATTTTACCCCTAATGACCCTTCCGTTCGGTGCTACTGCGGCGAAACTGCTGGCCGTCCTGGCGCTCGTCAGCGCTCAGGCTCCTCCTGTTGATCGGTACCAGCAGCTTGGCAACGAGCTGGGCCGCATTCAGGAAAGCATCGGCCAGATCCGCTCCGCTAACACCGCCAACGCGTACCAGCTGGCCAGCGCTGCGCAAGTCTACGACGCTGTGCTCGCAACATCCCTTCCTGAGTTCCGTGCCGCTGGCTTTGAGGGCCTAACGCCCGAGGCTGCCCGCCAGCACGCTCAACATATCAACCAATACGTGGAGGTCCTGCTCAATGACAATGCGCAGTTGCACGCCGAGGCGGCGCGGGCCGCAGAGCACGAGGCCCAGGCGCGCCAGAACCAGGGCGTGAACTACCAGCAACCGCAGGCCCCGCAAGCGTACCAAGGGCAGAATGCACGGCCTGGCAACCTCCTTGCGGCCACGGGCGTGCCTGCGTTCAGAAACAAGGCTGTTGTCAAAGATGAGTCGAGCTCCGTGACCACTAGCGCATCTTCGGCAACAAGCACCTCAACCGACACGGTCAATTCGAAGGAGTCGAAGTCCGAGAGCAAGGAGTCGAAGTCTGAGGCGAAGTCTGAGAGCAAGGAGTCTAAGTCCGAGTCTAAGTCCGAGTCAAAGGCGTCGAAGCAGAGCGAGCACGCTGCGGCAGCCAACAACACGGCCTCGGCTACGGGGACCGCGGCCGCGGCGTCAAACAACGCAACGACTTCGCGGACTAAAGAGCCGAAAAGCAAGAACATGGCCGTGAGCTACGGCCTGTCTGGGGGTGCCCTGGTTGCTGGCGCCGTTATGGCTCTGCTGTAATCCTTTATAGTGCTATTGTAGCGCGTTGTAGCTTGTTCCTTGTACCTTCATTTGCTTCAGCTCTGTTGTTTATATATATATATGAATATATACGCATACATAGGTGAGCTAACTAGCCGCGCGCCTTCTTGCCCTTGTTGTGCTTCTTTGACGCTTTGCCATTGGCTCGCTGGCCCTCGGCAGACACCTTGCCGCGAAGATGGAACGGAAGCGACGCAGTGCCGCGATCCGCGTTGCCGTGGAAAAAGGCACGGTCGACCTCGCTCTCCATCTCCTCGTCCTGAAGACTGACCTGCTCCACGTTAGGCAGCTCGTCAATGTCCGGCTCGCTTACGTCGAGGTGATCTTTGTTGAAGTCCTCGGCGCTGCCCTCGTAATTAGGTGGGGGCATGCTAAACAGCAGCTTCGCGTTGACGTAGTCCTTCAGAATAATTCTGGCTGCCCTGCTCGTATCTGGCTCACCGCCACCGGTTCTGTTGAACCCACGGTACTTACCGTACGTCGACAAAAGGTCTAATGCCGTGACGGGGTACGTATGCAGCTTGATACCATAGGTCCGCTCCAAATAGTTCTTCGGGATCCGGTCCGTCACAACATTTGTTGGACTAATGTAGTCGCGTAATTGGTCGATGGGCAGCACGCCCTGGCACACAAGGTCCGCACGCGTCTGGGCGAAGTTGGGGAACACAAGGCCAGGGCAATCACACAGCATGATGTTCTTTGACAGATTGATCGTCTGGAAATGCTTCGTCTTACCTGGCGTTGAGGATACGCTCACCTTCTTGCTACCAATGAGCGCGTTGATCGTGCTGGACTTTCCTACGTTCGGGTAACCCACTAAACCGATCTGGAGCTGCGTTCCTTCAGGCACGTCAGGCGCCGCCTGCAGGAAAAGAGCCTCAAGCTGACCAACCGACAAAATGTTTGTAGTGTTCTCGAGGGTTGTCGGGTCAGACTCGACCTCGGCGTCCTCAAGGCTTGCTGCCGCGTCCTTGGCTGAGAAAAACGCAAAGGGGATTTCGTTGGCAACCAAATATTCCTGCCACAGCTTGCGCTGCGATTCATTGAGCAAGTCCGCTTTGTTGACCAGCAGCAAAGTGTTCTTCCCGCCCATGCTCTTCGCATACTTGTCCAAGTCCTCAGAGCGGAAAAGTAGCGGGTTCCGCGCATCCACAATCTGAACGACGAGGTTCGAGCGTTCCAAAACTCGCCAGAGCTGCCTCCACACTTCGAGGTTGCGCTCGAACGGTGTAATTGCCAGCTTCAGTTGCGGGTTCTCCTGCAGCGCCGCTAGGGACCGCCGCCAGGCCAAAAACGCCTCCTTCTCTAGCCTATCCAGTTCTTCCGGACTCATGTCCTTTGTCCAGTGTGGGCGCCGCGGCACCGTGAGCTTTCCAGCGTTGTCATAATGCTGCTGCACAAGCTCCTTGTGGGCCTCGGGGCTAAGGCGCGTCGGCTCGACGCCGGTACGCACAACCTTGATGGCGGCCGTGCGCTCGGTTGTGAAGTCTTTACCCGACAGCTCTGCTGTCGAAAGAAGCTCGTCCAGAGGTCTCTGTTCCGTAACTGATTGTAGCGTCGACGTGCTGCCGTAGGCACCCGTCGTGTCTGTAGTATATCTGTCCGACGTCTCCAGATTTTTCTGCTCCTTCTTGCGCTGATTTGCAAGCGACCGGCCAAGGCCGCTAGTATTCAGCTTGTTGGCACGCTTCTTGGCTCCAGGACGGGGTCCTAACATGCTCAATTATTCTAGATCGGCGGTTAAGTTTTCTTCTAAACAGTGGAGCCCGAAAATATTACCCACTGCTGCTGTCACATGACACGCATGCAGCCGCCACAATTCGCCGCAACCGTCTAACTGCGGCGGTCCCCGCGCAGCCGGGCACAACGAGCTTCGCGTGTGCTTGAGGGATCTAGGATAGAATGAACAAACAAAAGACTGGCACATCGTGCGCAGGGTATAGTTGAATTGTTGAGTCATTCACATACATTTGCATACACAGGTCATAATTTACTTAGTACGTTAATTTTCCACATAAAGCGTCTACATAAATAAGTACATACATTTTTTTTCAGCGATTTTCAGCGCACTCGCTACTTGTTGGACCTCATCAGGCACTCTTACTCCCGTTTCTCGTCCTTGACTTCACCGCGCATATCAATCTCGGCAGCCACGACCGGGTCCGGCGCACTGGCCTGCGGCCCGCGGTATCCCTTGTAACCTCCGAGGTTCCAGAACACAATTGAGAGCGCGATAATACCCACAAAGAAGACGACTGCATAGTTCATATTCTGCGGCGTCACGGGGAGCTCCGTTGGCATGAAGAAGATGATACTGATGAATGCTGTCCACAAAACAGCCCATCCATTGATGAGGAAACTGAACCGTCCCAGGTTCCAGGGACCAGGTGTGAATTGCTGGCGACAGAACATGCGGCCAATGATGGGCAGAATGTAGGACCAGTCCAACGCAATAGCCGTCACATTGAAGATAGCGTTGATGGCTGTGTCGCTGCCGAGAGCAATGAGGTTGATGGCGATACAGAAGGCAGTGCACGTCCACACGCAGTTAACGGGCGTCTTCGTTTTCTTGTTCACACGGTAGAGCCACTTCTTACCAAAGTAAGGAATCATGGCGTCGCGCGACTGGCTCCACATTGTTCTTGAGCAGGCCTGTAGGGACGAGATGCCCACCATGTTCAGGACGATGAACATCGAAACCGTGAAGAAGATTCCCCCACCCTTCCCTAGAGTTTGGTAGTAAATAGCGGCCACGGGTTGCGACTGAGCCATAACGTATTTTGGGTCGCCCATGCAGAACGCAAGCACAATGTTGTACAGGAATCCCACGCCATAGGTGAAAATCATCGCCAAGCAAATAGCCCACGGCGCGACAACGTTCGGCCGCTTCATCTCCTCACAAATATGAGCCGTTGCGTCGTAGTCCGTCATAGTCCAGCTCACCGACAGGCAGCCGAACAAGAACGAAAAGCCGACGGGGCTCCACCCAGTAGAGCTCTCTATATGTGTGAAAACATAGTCTCCATCGTGCTTCGGGTGCGTCTTAGCTAAAAGAGCAACGGCTCCAGCAATGAGGCAACCGAAGTGGAAGACCACGTACGAGCTTGTTAGCCGCTCCAAGTACTTCGTTGGAAAAGAGTTCACAAACCCGTGGAACACAAGGACCGCCGCCATGACACCAACCGCGTGGTCGTTCGTTGGAATATAGCGGTAGTCAGATCCCATGGAGACGGCGGCAAGAAGCATCTGCGCGGCACCAAAGTCGGTACTCGCAATGCCGGCAATCTGGCCCAGTAAGTTGATCCAGCCGTCTACCCAGCAAACCACGGGCGCCCACCGCGGCGGAAATACTCGACTGCACGCATAGTAAAGGCCACCACTCGTCGGGTACGCACTGACCAGCTCGGCTACGGAGAAGGCAATGCACAAGCAGCCCGAACCACCGAGGAACCACGACCACACGACAGACGCAGCTCCACCACTGCTTAGCGGGTAGTAGAGCGTAGTTCCGATGGTGGCATAGAGGCCCGAGATGCTCACAGCGAACGAGAAGGCACTGAACAGATTGAACTCGCGCGTCAACTCTTCTTTATACCCAAGGCCGCTGAGCTCCTGCTTGGTCGGATCAAGAAGCACTTGACTGCTGGAAAGACTAGGCCTAACCACACTTCTTTTAGCTATGCTTTCATTTACACTCGGCGTATCCGCCTCCCGTGAGGCCCGCGAGAATCCCGGGACCGAGCCAGCCTTTTCTTCCGAGTCCCAATTGTTGCCTCGCATGAAGTCTACTCTATGGATTACAGAGCACCGGCGTAATATGAACTAGTCTTTTTTTTTTTCAGCTGCATGTGAACGACCATTTTCGCATGTGACCAATTGATCCGATGTGATTCCCCTCGCGAATGACGTAGTGATATTCACGCTATTCCCTCGAGGCGGCTTACAGCAGCATGATTGCAGCAAGTGGCTAAGGCGGGCCCATAGTATAGTGGGGATGGGGCCTGCATGCAGCCGGTTTACGTGTGCGCCGCCAAAGTGTGTCACACCACCACCACCCAACAAGCCGCATTATAATGCCAAGAGCAAAAACTTAGCAAGGGCAAGGGTTATTTATCTAAGGGCCCAACAGCGCCGGGCGTAGATGGTAAAATGCCTGTGGCAATACCAAAACGCTGACTGGGCCCGCCTGCCTGTCATAGTCATACAGCTAAATGAGACGCGGCATCTCTAATATATATGCGCAGGCCACGGATTTGGCAGTCGGAAGCCGCGAGACTGCAGCCATTGTTCGTCAGCAATATAGGCATGGATCGCCGATCGGTGATGCGACCAGAAAACCCTTCAGGCGACGACCGCGGTCGCATCGGCGTGGAGAACGTCAAGACTGTGCTTGCCTTGGCAGTACTGTCCTGCGTGAGTCATATTACCAAGCGATGGAGCTCATTACGCTTCGAATTCGCCTGCGCAACGACGTGGCCTCGTACCTCGGATAATTATGCCCTCTACGTCATTTGCCCCTGCTATGCTTTCCAGGGTAAAAGTGGCTGACGCTTACGTGCACGTACCCACGCGTTGGTTAGGGTATGAAGCCTGTTTGGGGGCGCGCTATTCAAGGCTATTGTTGCCATAAATCCATTCCAGCGGGGACGAACTGCAATAATATGCGAGGTCGGGCTTGGCTTCGCTGGTCCCCACTAACGAGCTCACACTGCTCTTAGAGAGAAGTTAAGCTTTGTTTCTGAACCCTAAACCCATGCAAGGGGAAAATGATTTTCTCGTCTTCAAACCCGAAGAACAAAGGACACGAACCCTCGATCCCTAGCCAGATTATCCGGTGCAGAAGGAGCAGCAGTTGCTGTGCAGAGACACTAGGGCCCTGCTGCCTTCCGAGCACCCCTTACTGGGTTGCTATCCTGCAGCAATCACACTAGAGACCCGGATTTGGGTGCAGGCATCTACCTACCGATTGACGTCCCCACCGAATACGCAGGTTGTGTGCCCCTCAAACATGACTAAGACGCTCTGCACAGGCAGCGCTGGGTCATGTTATGCGGGGGTGGTCAGGGTAACGCATCCAGGAAAAGCGGGGCGTCCGGGGAACGCGGCTGATTTATGCACGGCATGAAAACTATATAAGCGCAGAGTTTTTCCGGCATTCCTCTGATCATCCGCATACCAGCACCAAAACCAGCACCACCACAACAACAACCTCTTCGACTAGCTCATGTCTACAACTGACATCAAGCTTGAGAAGACCGAGCACTTCGACGACGTGCGCGTCGACGATGGCGGGAAGCTAAACGAAGCTGACTTCGTTCACCGCAACCAGCAAGACTTGACACAGGTCGTATCGGAGCTCGACGAGATGGAGCGCGAATATATGGGCCATGTAAGTATGTGGGACCGGTTTTTGAACGCTCGCGTGCCTATAAACTTCACATCGGAGAAGATGCTCGTCATTGTCCTTGGAGCGTTCGCAAGTTTTGCCGGCTTGCTTTCCGGCCTTGATCAGAGCATTATCTCAGGTGCCCAGGTCGGCATCAAGCATACTTTGAATCCTTCAGACCACGAGCTCTCTCTTATATCATCGCTCATGCCACTGGGAGCCATGGCCGGCTCCATTCTCATGACACCCTTGAACCACTTTTTCGGACGGCGAATGTCCATCATCATTTCCTGTATCTGGTACACTATCGGAGGCGGTATCTGCGCCGGCTCACGAAGTGTGCACATGTTATACGCCGGGCGTTTCTGCATTGGTGTGGGCGTGGGCATCGAGGGTGGATGCGTTGGCATCTATATCAGTGAGTGTGTGCCGCCCAACGTACGCGGAAACATTGTGTCTATGTATCAGTTCATGATTGCTTTGGGTGAACTGATCGGTTACGCGTGTTGTGCGATCTTCTTTGATGTGAAGGGCAACTGGCGATACATGCTGGGCTCGTCGATCGTGTTCTCTACTATCCTCTTCGTTGGCATGTTCCTGCTGCCTGAGTCACCGCGTTGGCTTGTTTCAAAAAACAAGCATGGTCGTGCGTGGGGTGTTTGGAAGTCACTGCGCGATACGAGCGTGCCGGCGAACCTTATGGAGTTTTTGGAGATGCGCAACACTGCCGATCGCGAGGAGCGCGAAGCAAACAATGAGAAAGCATGGGAGCGCTACTTCGAGCTGCTCACGATCCCTCGCAACCGTCGCGCGCTTATATACGCGTCGGTGATGATTTTCCTCGGCCAGATGACTGGTATCAATGCTATTTTGTACAACATGAGCAGGCTGCTCGAGAAGATGAACTTCTCCGATCGCGACTCCGTCCTTATGTCCATGGTTGGCGGAGGCGCGCTTCTTATTGGCACCATTCCTGCTATTCTATGGATGGACAGGTTTGGCCGCCGCGTGTGGGCCCAAAACATTGTGATGTTCTTCGTTGGTCTCGTGCTTGTGGGCGTGGGCTACTTAATCCCCTACGACACGCACAAGAGTGCGTCGCTCGGCGTTTACTTCACTGGAATGATCTTGTACATGGGCTTCTTCGGTTCGTATGCTTGTTTGACATGGGTGCTGCCTGCCGAGTCGTTTAACCTGCGCACTCGTGCCCAGGGCATGGCCATCTGCTCGGCCTTCCTTTACCTGTGGTCGTTCATTGTCACGTACAACTTCAACGACATGCAGAAGGCTATGACGTATACGGGCTTGACCATTGGATTCTTCGGCGGCTTGGCCGTGCTGGGTTTCTTCTACTAGCTGTTCTTCATGCCTGAGACGAAGGACAAGACGCTGGAAGAGATCGATGACATTTTCGAGATGAGGACGCACGAGCTTGTTGCCATGAATGTGAAGAGCACTGTGCGCCGTTGGGGCTGGCTTGTAGGCAAGAAGTCGGCGCCGCCGCTTCACCGGCCGTCGACAAACAGCAGCAGCAATGTCGTGCCCGAGAAGTACGGCGAGTCGGTCTCTGTGAAGAGCTCTGTGTAGTGCTAGAATTTCGCCGCGCATCAACGGAGCAAACCTTAACTTATATCACTTCTATAATGAGACACGTACATAATAACATTTGAACACGAATGCACCTAACGTACGTGCCATAGTTTTGGCATGGTCAAAGATATGAAATGGCTACTTCTTAACGCGCATATCGACGTCATCACTCCAATCCATACGCACACTGCTGAACGTGATATGTGTCGAAAGACGAGCTTAACGCAATGTAGAGCTACATAAAGTATATATAATTAATTGAGGGCACCATGTGGCTCGATAATGTCCTTTAGAGACTCAGCCGTTTCATATCTTTGACCATGCCAAAACTATGGCACCTACGTTAATGCTGCCGCCTAGCTCGCAGATTTATCATTATCAGCATGGCTGAGTTGAGCTTGTTTCGAGCGCCTCGGTTCCTACAGCGAATTATAGCTACACGCCAAATATTTGAAGGGACACTACGGAGGTTATAATCAAACCACATACATGTCTGAGGGTGAACCGCTTCGCGCATGATATCTGCGGCCCCCGCTGCCTCGGAATTTTTCCGCGCTTCACGGCGCACATGTCAGCTGACCGACAATAGTCAGATCCACCATACGAAGTTCGGGCGTCGAGTCAGCCAGCATGACCCCGCGCTGAACGAGGCTCCCCCCTAGGGTGAGCATATGGCAGGCTCCTTGCAATTGAGGAGCCTAGCCAGCTTTCTTTTGAGCCTGCACACTGCGCAGCTTGCTAAGGAAGCCGCGAGTTCGGCTGTGACGAGTGCGACTAAAAACCCTATTCTGCTTTTTTGTAAGTCAGTCTCATTCATGGCAAAGCGGAAGCTCCATGAAAGCCGCTCAGATCACCGCGACCTCACAATGACAGAATACTCTCCACCACCGGGAGGGCGTGAGAGCAAGGTTCCAAAGAAGAGCGGCACCGACAGCGCCGTGCGACAGATAGCCGACATGATCAACATGCCCGGGCCCGAGTTCAAAGATGCGCTGCTCAGCGCCGAAATGGAGCCGCACACGCCGACAGCGCACGAGCTCGAAGAGCTGGACCATACCATAGTGAACGTTGCCTACCAAATAGAGCAGCTCGTATCGAAATTCCAGTGGCTGCGCGACGTCGACCTGGACGAGATGGCGCGCCAGACGAACACGGACCAGCTCGTGCGCTCGCTCGTGCAGAAGTACCGCGTGCGCCTCGCGGCGCTGCTTGTGTCTCAATACTGGCGTGGACAGCTGCCCGTTTTCGACAGCGTGCTTTACGTACGGCACAATCCGAACCTGCAAACGCTGCCGCAGGTGCAGGGTGGCGAGCTCACGACAGCGCACCTCGACGAGCTGCAAGCGCTGCTACTGCAGGCGGCTGTTGACACGCTGAAGGTCACGAAGCAGCGTGTCAGCGGGGACAACGCCGTACTTGAGCGGTCGCAGAGCGTCGTGCACGACCTAAAGAAGGCCGTTAAGAACAAGAAGAAGAACAACTCGCAAAAGGGCTCTGAAAGCTCGCCTGAGAGCCCGCAGAGCACAGAGTGGCCGCCGCCGCTGCCGGAGATCAAGAACGACGCCATTGCGAAGCAAGTGTTTACGCACCGCTCGGCGATCATGGACGCAAACATGGCCCTGCGTGCCGACATCATACACACGCACAACGAGCGGCTTGAGTTCAAGGGCGACTCCATTCTCGACTTTATTGTGTGCGATATGCTGTACACAGAGTTTCCTAATGACACGGAGGGTACGCTGAGCGTCAAGAAGTCCAGCCTTGTCTGCAACGACACTCTGTTTGACCTCTCCGTGACGTACCGGCTGCACGAGCGGTTGCAGACGAGCAAGGACCTGCACGGAAAGATCTTCGGTGATTCGAAGGACGGGTTGCCGGACCAGTATAACAAGAACAAGGCGATTGCCGACGTATTCGAGGCGTATGTGGCGGGCGTGGCCTTCGACCAGGGCCTCATTGTCGTGCAGAAGTGGCTGTGGCGCTTGTACGAGCCGCTCGTGGCGGACATGCGCAGGCGCAACGATATAGACGAGGTTAACAAGAACGCGAAGAACGAGCTGTACCGCAAGGTCGGGTCGGCAATGCAGCGCATTGAATATGTCGTCGTCGACGACAATGAGTCTTCGGCCCAACACACGGTCAAGTGTCTCATCAACGGCGAGGAGGTTTCGCAAGGTACAGACAAAACAGTGAAGCTCGCGGGCCTACGAGCGGCCATGATTGCGCTGAAGAGCCCCGACCTCGTCGAGCGTTTTGCCTCGAAGCGACGCGAGCTGCCGCGCACTGCTCCTACGACGGGCCACACAGCATGACAATCTGCTATAATTGCTATATATTATGTTAATGTTCATTTAAGAGATGCCCGCGCCGCTCTTTCTGCTCATTCCGGCAGTAGGCCCCTTGGGACGGCCAGAGCCCTCCCCCCAAAACCTATTCCTTAATTGTCGCGGTGCTGGCGCTGAACCCTATGGCCTGAATCCTCCCTGGCCTAGTGTTTTGACAAACAACAGACTTGCAGCATGGAATCAAAGCGAAGAACGTTCGAGGCGCCAGCAGCGACTACCTCAAACTCATTCTCGTCAATATTAGACCCGGAGCTCCGGCAACAGCTTACGGCCGTGGGGCCTCGCGTGCGGCGGCAAGTCAGCGAGGGTCACTCGACGCGTGGCACGTCGCTGCCGTCGTTTCAAGGACTCGCCGTCGGCACGCTCGATCAAGAGCAGCTGAGGCGAGACTTTGCTCATATTGCGGCGCGCCCGTACCACACGACCGGCGATATAGGGATCAAGCGCGTACGAGAGGAGGAGCTCGGCGACGACGAGTACGGCGACACGGAGGACGACGAAGCGCAGCCGACGGTGGATACGGAGCGCAAAACGTACTATCGGCCGCTGGGACACCGGTCGCACTCTGGCCAGAATGACGACTTTGGCGACGCGCCCTTTTTGCGATGAGCTAGCGGCCCCGAGTTGCCGGGCGGCACTTTCGGCACCGCGTTAACTTTCACCACGCTGTCGCGCTTTTGCGGCGGCATATGCAGCATCCTTTATACCCTATTTAAACAGCAATTCATCACTCTTTTCTGATATTTTTTTTTTATTTTGTTTACAAGCGAAAGGGGGGCCTTGCGCACTGCTGCGTAACATAACGTCGGGCGCTGGTTGTATGAAATTTACCTTGCGTGGTAGGGTATTTCGATTCTTTTCTACTCGGGGCGCTGCGCTCCATTCTATATCTATCCATGAAGTCAGTCTGAGTACTTCTGTGAGTGCTGGTTCAGCTCTGCTCGCTCTATTGCGTGCGAGACCTCTTGCATGAGCACGTCGTCCGACGCAGCGACGTCCGTAAGTTCGCGCCGAATGGCCAGCACGGAGTCTACGATGACGGCGTCAACGCCCGCTTTGAGCTGTCGCCGCGCGTACTCCGGCACGTTATTGTCGGTGCCGTACGTGAAGCACACGAGACCCGACTCCTTGACGGCGCGCACGAGCCGCGGACACATAATGAGCGGCTCGGCCGCCGACACGATGCCCAGCATGTTGAAGCGCTTCGCAAACCGGATGCCCTCCTGCAGAGACGACGCGCGGATGTCCATCATCTCAGCCGTGCCACCTTCCGTCAAAAACAGCACTGGCAGAGACGGCTGCTTGAGCGAGAGCAGTATGCAGACATCAGGGTTGAAGCTGGAAAGGATGATGTCGCGGTCGCCCTTGTGGTCGTAAATGACCTTCAGCACCGTGTCCACCCAGTGGTTGATTTCTGGAATCGTGCAGTCCATCTCCTCTGCCTCCGCTTCGTCCAGCATTGGATACTTGCACTCGATGTTAAACCCAAGACCTTGCGGCAGCGTGCGGAACAGCTCTTCGAGTGTCGCAAACTTTGACTGGATATGCATGCCGCGCACGTTTCCCTTGAACCCCTTCGTCTTGAAGTCCCTTGTGTACTGCATGCGCCGAACCGCGTCATCGTAGCTGCCGTCCTCGTCGTCGCCGCGGCTCAGGTTATGCAAGCTGCGCGAGCGTTGCAGCGGCGCCTTGGCATTGGGCCGAATGGCGTCGCCCAACCCTGTCTGCGAGCTGTTCGCTGAGGACGTGAGCTCCGGCCGCGGGGCCGGGGACTCGCTGTCGCCACGGCGGTCGCTGTGGCCGTTACCCCCATTGCCCCCATTAACGAGATGCTGATTACTTGTGCCGTTTTTCAGCGCCATGCCGTTCACTGGGCTGTTGCGCCCGCTCTTCTCGTCTTTGCGGTCTTTCTGACTGCGTACAGGCCGCTGGATGTTCATGAATTGGTCAAACGTCATGCTGTGCATTGGGATATCAAACCCACTGTCGCCCACAAGGAAGTCGTGGTAGATTACAGGCACGTTGTCCTTCGTGAGTTGCACATCAAACTCAACGTAACTGGCACCAAGATTGGCGGCTTGAATGAAGGACTCCACGGTATTCTCGCCCAGCTGAAGACTGCTCTGCGACTGCGTGTTCTTGCCCAGCCCTCGGTGTCCGATCACGCGGGTCGTGATCAGCGAGCGCCAGTACGTGGACGAGAACCCCACGCGGTTGTTTGGGTGCACAAAGGGACGCACGACGAGGACTTCGTATGTCACGGTGCCCAAAACACGCAACGACGAGGCCTCAACAATGGATACGGTTTGCGTGACCGCATTCAGGTCTTGAATGCGCCGCTGCTTCGGAATCTTCGCTACGCCGCGAGCCAGCCGCTGCGAGTTCGCACTGTACGTCGGCATCAGGTCAAACACAACCTGCATCTCTGTAGGCTCTTTGGTATAAAAGGGAATGGGCTCTGTGGCAAGCCCCAGCTCGGGGACCGGCAAGTCGACCGAAAAAGAGTCGCTGTCTGTATGGGTTGCACTGACAACGAGCGAAAGAGCCGTGTCGAGCTGTGTCTTGCCGGCCTCTGAGACGGGCACAGTGTTAAGCTGAACCGGCGGTACAAACTTATCGCGCAAGTCGCGGGATCCCAGCGTGATAAGCACCAAGCATTCGTCTTCGTTGTCGAGGTAGCGATGGCCGAACGTCTTGAGCACCGACGTGTCCGCTGTGCGTCGCATTTCCAAAGGGTTACCGCTGTTACCATTCTCGCTCGCGGACAAAGACTCCTGCTCGTCTGGGGGCGCTGGCAGGAGCTTTGCCAGCGCGAGGTGGCCGCGCAGCGCTGCGTGCTCCTTGGGGGTCCAGCCCGAGTTATCCGTGATGTCAGCTCGAGCCCCGGCGGCAAGCAGTTCCGTCGCAATAGCGCCCGAGCCGTCGACGGCGGCGAGGAAAAGCGGCGTCCAGTCGAAGGTGAGCTCCCTGACCTCGATGTCCGCGCCATGACGGATGAGCGCCTTCACAACATCCACGAGGTTCTGCTTCGACGCAATGTGCAGCGCAGTTTCGCCGCTCTCGGGGTCTCGGTAGTTCACATCGTAGCCGCCAACTTCAATCAGGACCTCGCAAACTTTCGGGGCGTTGATACGAGCCGCTGTGAGAAGCAGCTCAGGCCGATGCGGCGGCTTAAACCTCAGCAGTGCCTCGAGCGTGAATGGGTGCTTGTGCAGTACCACGAGATCCAGAGGATAAAGTCCGTCCACATCGCTGAAGCGCAGCGGGGCTTGCTCGCGCGACAAGAGCGTGCCCGCAATAGCCCGCAGACCGTAGCGCGCCGCATAGTGCAGCGGCGTGCGCAGCTGCTGGTCGACGGTCAGAAGCAATGTAGCCGGCTGCACGGAGCGCGACCGCGACACTGCGTCCAGCAGCGTCTCTATAGTGCGACTGCTGCGCGCGTCCGCATCACGCGGCCGCTGCTGGTCGGAGGCGCTGCCCGACGCCGGTGCGTCGAACACAGTCTTTGAGGTTGGCACGCCGGTGCCAATCTCGATATTTGTGTTGTTCAACGAGGTGTCCAGCTCAGCCTCGCGCCTGCCCTCGGCAATCACTGCGCGGTGCAGTACATTACGGCGGTTGATGTCGTCTCCAGTGTCTCCCAAAAACGGGCAACGCTCGACAATAATGGGAATGACGGCATCGGCGTGTGTGTTGATGGCTCTCAGCAGCAAGTTGATAAGCTGCTTTGGAGTCAGCTTGTGCTCGAACAGCAAATCGAGCGCCTTGGCCACGTCATCAGCCTCGACGGCCTGGCGCAGCAGGTCAACGTATTCTGGCACCGGCGCCTGGTGGGGTGGCAGAGAGGAGGCCTGTTGTGCCGCGGCCTGGTCGACGAGATGAGGAGCCAGCTCCTCGTATAGCCTGCTGATGGCGTCGATCGTATCCGTGATCTCTTGGCCGTTCGAAAAGCCAAGAATGAGGATCTTAGACGTGAGGTACTGCGTCTTGGCCTGCGTCCCGATCTTCTTGTCGAACTTTTTCAGGATCTTCGTGAACCCGCGCTTGTTCACCTCAGCATACCAGCGCAGATTGCGCAAGTGCGCGCGCAGCTCAAGCAGCACGCCAATGAGCTCCTCTTTCTCTGCATCGGCGTCCTCGAGCTCCCGGATCTGCGGCCACAGCAGCGCGCACTGCCGCTCGACGTGCTTGAAACGCCTCGAGTACTCGGCGAACTTCGAGTTGTAGAAGTTGTCCACAATCTCGACGTTGCGATCGATTGCGTAGAAGAACGGCGCAGTGATGGAGTCGTTGATCGCGATGTCTTCGGCCCGCGAGCCATCGCTTTCTTCCAGCTTCTTCCGCTCAAGCACCGCCTGGTTCACGAGCTTCTTCAGCCCCTTGTAGTCGATGTACCACTGCGACCACTCGGGAACTAAGTTCCGCTGCAGCAGCGACTTGGCAAACTTCATTTATCTGTGGTCAATGTGCCTCTGCCGTACTGCCAGCGCCTGATGATGTTGTAAATAGCTTTCTGCATCTTCCTCATCCGGCCCCTCTGCAATCCACGTGCATGGGGCGGGGGTTTTGCAATGCATACGGGGGGGTCGCTTACACACTACAGGAAAGACAACACTGCCGCCCCAGTCGCGCGCCTAACGGCCCGCCCCAGTTTGAGATACGGGGCATTGCCGCTGCCGTGCCATGCGAGAGGCGGGGCGTCGGTACGCGACGGTTCATACCAGGAAGGAACCAGCTGTGCATTCAGTATGAAGGGGCTCGATATTATTACGTGTTCTACAGGGTGGGTCGTGTAGGTTTATGGTACGATCTCGTATGCACGAGATAAGCTTCTGATAGCGAGCTTGCCGCGGCGCATAGCACTGTACAGCCTTGCGGCTTATTTCGAGTGCGCAACTTTACAAACCAGGTGTAGAAAATGTATTCTAGGTCTAGTGAATACAGTAGTATATGGTATAGCTCTATAATTGCGTAGTGATCTGCGCGGCGCAGGCCGGTTCACACGTTCGGGCTTAGGCGGTCGTACTTGACACAGCGGTAGATATCCTGGACGCTGGCGGTGATGAACTGGCGGGCCTCGAGCGCGAGCCACACCTTCAGCATCTGCAGCGTCTCCTCCTTGCTCAGCGAGTCCAGAGGCAAGCTCGACGCCTGCTGCTGGCTGACCTTGCGCAGTACCGGCAGCGCGCTCTTGAATATGTCTAAATGCGGGTCGAGTTGGCGGCCAATTCCCTCGAGCAGGAGGATGCTGATCACAACGGTGATGAAGTCGCTCTCCATCCTCACATGGTGCTTGCGGACCATGTCCATCATCTGCGCTAGCAGGTCCCCGATGCCGACGCTGCCCAGGGCAAACGTCCGCTTCTTAACGTGATCCACAAGCCGCTGCGTCTTTAGTGCAAATACCTCCTTGTCGACGACCGTGTCTGGAGTGCGGCTGCGTTCTATCATGAGCTCTCCAGCCCGGTAGCCGTCAAACGTGGCGATGGCCTTGAACAGGGCCAAAAAGTTCGCCCGGTCTGCCGGGTTGAGCTCCGTGACAAGTCCAGCGTCAATGAAACAGAGGCTGGGCACGCCGTGGTCATCGAGTTTCGACCACTCCTTGTCCCACTCCTCCTGAGTCGTAGCGCGGTTGAGGGCAGCAACGGCGGCATGGTTATGCGGGAGTGTGAGGAAGATATTTCCAGCATGCAGGTCGGCGTGGATGAAGTTATGCAGGATCAGCATTTTGAGGAATGCGTCAAGGCCCAGCGCGGCAATGCGGCGGTCGAACGGCGTCTGCTTGCAGTACTTCAGGATTTTCTCCATGGACACTCCATCGACAAGCTGCTCTACAAGCAGCTGCCGCGTGCTAACGCCGAGCCAAGTGCGCGGGAAAGTGATGTCTGGGCTCTTTTTAAAGTCCTCGTTGAAGATGCTCAGGTTCTCGGCCTCGAGGCGGAGGTCGAGTTGGCTCTGCATCATGCGGCCAAACGACTCGACCTCACCCGGCAGGGAGAGCCACTCCATCGTGGGCAGCGCATTCACGATAGTGGCAAACACCATCATGATGTTCAAGTCGCGCTGGATCATCGTCTCGATGCCCGGGTGCAGCACCTTCACGGCGACATAGCCATTGAAATCCTTATCGACGAGCTTTGCGCGGTATACTTGGCCCATGGCACCAATGCCGAGTGGCTTCTCGTCGAACTCGGTGAAGCATTGCTCGAACGGCTTGCCAAACGACTCGGCAACTACGCGCCGCGTGTGCGGCATGCTATGCATTTTTGCATTCGAGTGAAGCTTGCCCAGCTCGTCACAGAATTCTTTCGAGAAAATGTCGGACCGGCTGGCCGCCCACTGGCCGAGCTTGATGAACGACGGCCCGGCCGCCTCAAGGGTCCACCGCACGAACCGGAACCACCAATATTTATATGAGTCTAATGGCAGGAGCGGCAAGCATAGCGGCAAGCCAGTGATGGTGACGGGCACAAACAGGGCCATTAAGTGCGCAAAGCGTAGCCAGGTGAGCAGCGGCTGCCACACGTACGAGATGAACAACTTCACGACAGGGCCGTAGCGGCCGCGGCGCTCTTCGATCTCGTCCTCTAGCTGCTTGCGGCTGATCTCTAGCATCTTCTCGGTACGGGTCTTCCCCTGCGGGTCCGTGTCGGCCTCAATGTTGCGAAAGACGAGCGCTGACGGCGGGCCTAGACACAAGTACTTCGTATAGCGATTCCGTGCGCCATTGCTGCTCTCGTGGTGACTATCCTGGCCATCGCGCCAGTGCTGCTCCGGGCGCCGCTGTCGCGCCAGCACTGTGCACGTACGGGCCGCAAATGTGGCGTGTCGCGCTGCGCCGGCCGACCACGCGCGCTGCATGCCGCTGCAAAGGCTGTGGCGCGACGCGCCGAGAAACAATTGAGACGCACCGAGCATAGCGCGAGGGATTGGCAATGCGCGCGACGCGAACTTTCCGCCAGACTACGCACAAACTCAGGCCCACTCGCGCGCGCCTAGCTTGCTGTTGTGACACTTGCTTCGGGGCTTACAAACACAGAGACTACGCGGCTCGGCAACGGGGCGAGACGAAGGAATAATATGGAAATGTACATATGAAGCAGGACTAGTAGATGATCTCCGCGGCGCCAGAGTTGACCTGCTCCAATTCAAACTCGTCAATGCCGGGCGTACGGAACTTGGCCGGCAGGTCGAGGATGGACTCGAGGGCGGCGCCGGACGCAGCGCCGCTCGACGAGCCCGAGTAGAACGACTTGGGCAGCTCCTTCATGCCCGACAAAGGATGCACCTTCGGCGTATGGTCGACGTTCTTCGGGATACTGCGCTTGCCGAGAAACTTGATCAGCGGCGTGAACTTCTGCGCGGTCTGGGTTGGCCTCATTATGGCTTTTCGGAGAGAGTCTGGGGTCGCTTACGAAGCCGCTTCAGCGGTAGCGGCGGACATCACTGGCGAGCGCCGACGGTGGTGGAGCTAGGTTTAAGCACCGCCAAATCAAAGCGCGCACACATTACTGCAGTGCTCGTGCATGCAATGATCCGACGCTTTCGCATGAGCGAGGGCCGGCCAAAATGCGGAGAGATGCCAGTGTCGCAAGGCGGCGTCCGCTTTTGAGAAAGAGCGGCACGCATACACAGCGGGTGGATGCAACAATAAGTAGATAGGTGGTTATGTACACAATATACAAGTGCAGCGCGACTATGTACAGGGGCATTGGAGGTCATTGGTAACTCACGTGGTAGCGCTTACCGCGGAACGCGAACAGGCGCTGGTTCAGCTGGTAGACTTCGTGCGGATTCGCGTCGCTGAACTCCCACTTCGTCGAGCGGAAGCGGTTCAACGTCGGCTCGATGAGCACGTCCAGCTCTTCGCCGAAGCGGCTCTGCAGCCAGTTATAGTCCTGCATCGAGTCCTGCTCGTGGAAGCCCGTTACGTAGATGGGACACTTTGACTCAAGCAGGCCCGGCACGGACTTCTGCCACTGGTCCATTGCCTCGGGCGCACCAAGGCCCGGGTGGAACAGGAAGAACGCGTCGAGATACGGGTTATACGGGAAGAAGTCGCCCATATTGTTCAGCGTGTGGAAGTAGTCCGTGTAGTAGGTAAGGCTCAGGTTCGCGTTCACGCGCTCCGTGAGCGGGCCGTCGAGGCTCAAGTACTTATGCTTCCGGCGGTCGTAGTACGCCTCCGGTCCGATGAACACGAGCTCGATCTTCGCTGCCGGGAACAGAAAGCTCATCTGCAGCCACGCGTGCCACGGCAGCTGCGACTCCATGCGCGCGCCGAGAATAAAGAAGCGCATTGGACGGTCCGTCCATGTGCTGCGGCGGTCCTCCGGGTACAGCGTGTAGCGCAAGGCGGCCACGCTCTTGAGGCCCTCCAGCGTGAGCGGCCCCTTCGGCTTCAACGAGTATGGGCTGAACTCGTCGAGAATGCTGGCTATTGTCATCGGGTACGTGAGCATCTTCGTCGACACGGCGAGCTGGAATTCCGTGTCCATGGACGCGAAGTCGCGCGTGTAGAAGAACGTGTCCCAGTTCATGAGGTTCGCAATCTGGTCGTCCGTAATCGGCCCGGGGAAGTCGAGCTCGGGGAAGTCGCGCCCGCTGCGCAAATCCTCATCGAACATGTTCGCCTTTTTCAGCACCTCCCAGCGGCGCGTGGCCCAGTACTCCTTGTCGGCCTTCCAGCTCGCCTCGTCGTGGTGCGTGGGCACACCGGACTTCGGGCAGGTGAATTGCACGGGCTTGCCGTTCGTCGGGTCCTTGGCAATGGACTTCACGAATGCCGCGCGCCGGCGGATCTCGTCGACGGGCGACTCGTCCATCATGTAGAACCGGTTTTTCTCGCTGGGAGAGTTCGGGTTCGACGGTGAGTCGAGCCCCAGGAACTCGCGCAGGAACCCGGCCCGGGGTATGCTTGTGTGCACTCCACGATTGCACAGCCTCGTCGCGGCCATGCCGGCTCTTAGCGGCAGAGGAGGCATCTCGGTCCACTACTCTATTGAACCAGTACTGCTTAGCTTAGATCTCGTGGGTGAAAAAGAGCATGCATTGATCAACCACACCTGGCGCTAGCCGTATCCCGCGGCAATATATTCGCGGGGGTTGCGCGCGCATGCTCATGCCGCCGCCACGCAAAGCTGCTGCACCCCCCGCCATGCATTGCAGACATGGCCCTTTGTTCAATAATTGCCCTTGTCTTTGCCCTCATTGTCCTGCCGTATACCTATTCCTTGTTCACGCGCGCGCATGCATACTACCCGCTGGTTTAAGTGTCACGTGAGCGCCGCTAATGCACACAGAAGTGCCGCTGGCGAACACGTTAGCCGTCCCAGGCGTCCCCGCGACCGCGTACATCCAATCTCGAAACGCTACGTTCGCGCAATGTACGGCATTACGGACAGCGATCCGTTTGACGTGATGGAGACGGTGCGTCTTGTGCCGCGCGTCCTTGGCTGCTGGGAGCTTCGCGTTGACGACCACACGCGCCTGGCCCCGTATGCGCTGAACGCGCGCGTGCGGGCTGTGTATAGCACGATCCGCCATGCAGCACATCTGCAGGGCTCAGCACGGCCCTTTAGCATCATGTACAAGGACGGCACGCGCATACCGCTCGACGATTTGCTACTCACTGTCCTTGGCCGCACTGGTAACGAGATTTATCTTGCTGAGGAGAACACTGAGGTAGCTGACGCAATTGGGCCGCTGGCGGACACAAGTATCGAGTTCGAGCGCCTGCATCCGTCAGTACTGGACGGCGTTCCGCTCGACCTGCACCGCGAAGTCGCAGACCGCCTAGCGCAGCACTTCCCGCACATCAGGTTCGAGCTGCTCGACATGTGGGCCGCTGCGCTGAGCGACCGTCACACGAACAGGTTTTACCTTACTGGCCCGCGCTACGCAAACCGGGGCGTTGCGGACCCGCAGCCGTACTTCCGGCTCTTACCGCGCGCCTATGTAAGGAAGGAGCTCGAAATAGACCTTGCGCCGGGCATGAAGCTCTCGCTCGACTCGGAGCATTACAGCGTCGACGCGCAGGACAATCTTGTGCTGGCGCCGGCGGTGGTGGATGCCGTGCAGCAGTTCGCGAAGCCGGGGGAGACGATCACGGTGGACATGCTGGACCCGCTCGTGCAGCTACTACCCAAAAGCGCGCAACTCAAGGCGGCAAACTTGCGAGGCCAGCAACTTGTTGACTTCCTTACCGCGGAGATGACGCAGTCACTTGGCCATGTCGACCGCATTGTGCGTCTTTTTGCCGCGCTTGCGCCTGGCTCGGCCCGAGAAAGCGTAGGCGAGCAGCTAGCGCGCCTGCAGGAGCTGGCTGCGGCCGCAAATGCGGCTAACGCGCCGAGGCCCCTAAACATGTCTGCGCGTGCACGCTTGTGGCGCGCGGCTAACGCAGCCGTGCGCGTCTATGTGCGGCGGCTCACGATCATGGGCGTCGTCGTCGCGCGGGCTGCGATGTGGCTGTACCGGAACAACATCGCCAGCGTCCTGTTCTACACAATAGCGGCGACGGTCGTGTCGCATGTGCTGCAACGGAACACGATCGTCATTTACCTGCTTTGGCTGTACACGTTTCTGGCCGTGCTCGCCGTTGTTGTCCAGATGCGCGCTAATGTGAACCTTGTGGAGCAAATCGTGCTGTTCGCGTACCCGCAAGTGTATCCTGTGGGCCAGACGCCGGCGGACGTGCTGGCCGCCGTGCCCGAGGCGGCCGTGCGCACGGCTGTGGCCTCGATGTCGAACGACGAGGCCGTCGACTACGACAGCATTGTACAGAGCATGGTGATCAAGCCGACGTGGCCGCGCGTGGCTGCCGTATGCATTGGCTCGCTCGACCCCGTTTCCTACAAGGAGTGGTCGCGGCAGGTGCGGCAGCGCCGCAGCCTGGCCTACGACGCGGCGCGCCTCGCCGTGACGAAACAGCAGCAAATCGGGCTGTGAGCGCGCGGTGCACGGCTGCCCGCGGCGCACAGCGGCCGCAGCTTTCGTCCAATTAAGTACTTATTAGCATACGCATTATTTATTTCATACTTCGCACCCCGCACCGCGCGTATGCGCTTGCAGCGCATGCTCGTGCATAATCCGCGGCGCAGGCCAGGGTTGTCTCTGACCGGCGGCGGGCCCCCGACCACCACGACCACGAGCGTCTCACTCAGCACCGCCCAGACAACAAGCACCTCCTCGCGCGGCCATGTCCTCCGTGATCAAGTTCGGGGGCTTTAACGTCACAACCCAGGTGTTCTACCAGACGGCGAAGTCCTTCGGCATCGTGAACCTGCGGCCGCTCGTGCCCGGGCATGTGCTGGTGTGTCCGCTGCGGCCCGTCGAGCGCTTCGGCCAGATGTCGGCCGACGAGGTCACGGACCTGTTCCAGGCTGTGCACCGCGTGTCACGGGCCATAGAGAAGTACTACGCAGCCGACGCGCTGAACATTGCCATCCAGGATGGCCCGCTCGCGGGCCAGAGCATTGCCCAGGTACACTGCCACATCATCCCGCGGCGCCTGCACGACCTGCCGCACGTCGACGACATCTACGAGATGCTGAACAAGAACGACCTCGAGGGCGCGTACCGTTTGTCGCGGCAACACGCGAGCGACGGCTTTGGTGGGCCCGACAACGACGCGCGCCGCAACCGCACGCCCGAGGAGATGCAGGAGGAGGCCGAGGCCTTACGCAAATATATACAAACTAGTCTCTAACTTTAGGCGCGCTCCTCGGCGCGCTTGCGGCCGTAGAACGCGGCGCGGTTCGCGCGCCGGTTGCGCTCGCCGCCCCACTGCTTCTGCCCGCGCTTGTACTCCTCGAGCGGCACGTTCTTCGCATACCGCTCGAGCCAGCCGAGCAGGTACCGCCGGTCACGCGTCTCGATGCCCTTCTCCTTCAGCTGCTTGCTGCGCGCGGCCATGAGGCTCTCCCACGACTCGAAGTGCTCCGCGTGCTGCTCCATGTTGCGCCCGATCTTGCGCAGAAACGTCGGCACATCCGGCACTTCCGCCGTCGGCTGCGGCACGCCTTTTGCCGAGTACCACCGCACGGGCGCCAGCCTTGCGTGCCCGAACAACCTGAGCATATTCTCGTTTTAGACGGGCGGTGCGACGACAGGTCTCGTGGTGAAAAATTCGCGACGACTTAACGCTAGTGGCGGCCGGCCACTCCCGAGGCATGGCTGGTGCCGCGTCGGGGGCCGGCATTGGCCGCCGCCGCGAGACGTGCCGCCGCTGAGGTAGGCTTATTTAGATTCTATACATTGCGACATTGGCTCGCCGGGCGCGGGATGCCATGTCTTCGCGCCGGACGCTGGCCGCCCACATTATTCCCCCTGCCCAGGGCCGGTGGCTGGCTGGAAACCGCCCCATTACATACATAACGTACGATGCTAATTAACACACCCATTGGGAACTGAGCTGCATGCGCGCATAGCACTATGGCCACAGATCGCAAGCAACCGTCGCGGGGCATAATGGCCCTGCTTTATAGGCAGTTCAACCGGCAGTTCTCCATGGTCACGCTCGTCGTGCACACGCTTATAATACCCATCTCGATTCTGCTCTTCCTGCTCGTGCTTCTCTTCCCGCTCTTCTGGCCCGTGCTTCTTCTCTACAGTGCCATCATTGTCCTCGACACCCGCGCCGAGGAGGGCACGCCGCTCAATTGGGCGCAGCACCGCTTTCGGCGCAGCTACTGGTGGAAGGCGTTCGCAAACTACTTCCCCGTCACCCTCCACAAAACGGTCGACCTTGCGCCCTCGGATCCGCCCGTGTTCCGCGGCAGCTTCTGGTCCACGATCCTGCCGTGGAGCTACCCAGATATGCCGCTGCTCATCCTGCTTTGGCCGATCATGCTGGCCTGGACTCTGTTCAAAAAGCTCCCGCTCGTCTCAGGGCCGAAGCTGCTCGTGCCGCCGACGCCTGGCAAAAAGTACCTGTTTGGCGTTGCGCCGCACGGCATTATCTCGATGGGCGCCCTCGCCGCCCTAGGCACCGACGGCGCGGGCTGGTCAAACCTGTTTCCAGGCATCAGCGTGCGCCTACTCACGCTGGCCAGCAACTTCTACCTCCCGTTCTACCGCCAGTACCTGCTGGCTTTTGGTGCTGCCTCCGTCTCCAAACAGAGTTGCATCAATCTCCTGAACAACAACCAGAGCATCGCCATTGTCCTCGGCGGCGCGCGCGAGAGCCTGTTTGCTGAGCCAGGCCGCTTTGACATCATTCTGAAGGAGCGCATGGGCTTTGTAAAGGTCGCCTTGCAAACAGGCGCGTCGCTGGTGCCGGTTATCAGCTTCGGCGAAAACGACTTGTACGAGCAGGTCCAGTTCGCGGAGGGCTCGTGGGGACACAAAATCCACATCTGGATGACGCACTACCTCGGCTTCACAATCCCGCTTTTCCACGCGCGGGGCATTTTCAGCCATACCAAGGGATTCCTCGCCTACCGCCGGCCCATTCACGTCGTTGTAGGCCGGCCTATTGATGTGCCGCTCACGCCGAAGCCAACCTCCGAGGAGCTCGAGCATTTTCATGCCATGTACATTCGCAACTTCAAGCAGCTCTATGCAGAGAACGTCAACAAGTACAGCCCTGGCGTCGAGCTTCGCATTGTAGAGTGATTTCTCAGGCACTCTCGCCCCTGTAATACTAATATTAATACCCTTCATGTTTGTACTTAGTACTTGCAACTCAGTACTGAGCTTTGCTTAGCGTGTGTGCCTCGTCTCTGAGGACAAGCATTGGCGACTAAATCTTATGGCCGTAATTTATCTACAATCATTTGCAAAATCGAAGCGGCTCGCTACTTCACTCCATGTCGGACTCAGTGCCCGAACCTGCTTCAGTATTTTCGTCGCTATCGCTAGCGTCGTCCTCGTCCTCGTCCTCATCCTCATCCTCATCCTCGTCTTCACTCTCTTCCTCGCTGTCGGACTCGACCTCGACTTCGCGGACTTCAACCTCGTAGCCCAGTTCCTCCATAGTCTTCGTGAGGTGCGCCTCGTCGGACGGAGGCACAACCATGAACACCATGCTCGATTTAGGGTCAAAAAGCGGGCGCAGGTACTGCTGCAGTGCGGCAATAAACTCGTCGACAGTGACCTGCTGCACCTTCTTCATGATCGAATACACATAGTCAGGCTCATAGCCCTTCATCACCGTGTCCATGAATTTCTCTTTGACTGCCGTCGGTACCTGGCTGAGGTACGCAGCGAGCTCGCTCACAATAACGGATACCCCGCTTCTGAGCCCCTTTTCGCCTATCTGCTCGTTGCCGGATGCAATGTCTTCGACCACGCCGCGGCACGCCTTGATAGCGCTCAGCACATCCGCGGCCGACGAGATGCTCAGCACAATTTTGCCCAGCTGCACCGACGTCCGCACAAACGCACCGTACGCGTATCCGGGGCCCCGCACAGCGCGCCAGAACGGGCCCTCCGTCATCTCGAGGTACGCGTTCACGAGGGCCAAGGCTGGTAAATCTTCGTGACCGTACTTACTCGGCCCAGGAGCCACAATGCTGATATTGGAGCTGTCTGAAGCGGCACACAAGGTGATGACGCACTTCTTTGCAGGCACGCGACCAATGCTGTTCAAGTACGAAGCAGTTTGCGGTACGTCGCACAGCCCAGTGCTTGCAGGCAGCCTAGCATCGAGTTGCCTCCATGGTGCCAGCGGATCTCCGAGCTTTGGTACATCGGCAATGACAAGTATCCGCATATTTTCCCGGCGGTACAGCTGTTGCGTGAGCTGCTTGACGTCAGCGACTGTCTGCGAGATGTTAGCAGCAAAGTCGCGGATCTGGGTCTCGGTCAAAATGCTATCGCTTTGCTTGCGTAGCGAGTCATCATTCAGCATCGTAGCATTCATGGCCGACTTCAGAAGTGCCGAATCGCTGCGCTTCTCAACGGCTAGCGCTTTGAGATGCTGGGCAATAAACAGCGCGCAGTGAGTATCGTCAGCGTCAAACTGGAACATAGCCCGCTCGATCCATTTGATGGCTTTGGCGTAGTTCGCAGCTTTCGCCTTCACCTCGAGGAGCACCATCTCCTGCAGCTCGTAATCGCGGCCCAAACTCTTGTCAAGAAGCTCGCTGTCAACAATTTGCGCGACCTCAGCTCCGGTCAGCTTCTCGCCGTCCTCCAGTACCATCGGCATAGCAAACACATTAGACAGAAGCACGTCGATGAGCGGCAGCAAACGCCTGTCCACACCTTGCGGAGCAATGTATACCTTGATGGTTACAAACTGCGATCTCACGCTTTCGAAGTTGATCGCCAGGTCGACACTCTCCTTGAGAGCACTTTGCACGGTACCATCTATGCGAAGGGGATGTCCCACAAGATTGTTCGTCAGCTTCGGCGTCGCTGCGGACTGCGACGTTATGAAGCGAATCTTGGTGAAGTCGGGCGTGGGGAACAGGTTCAACATATGCTCGGGAATGGGGCGCTCGTTGCTAGCAATTGCATCCTCTAGAGCATGCTCGGCTGCACCAAGATCAGCGTGCTTTTGGATTTTCTGTAAGCGACGCTTTTTGTCTTGCTCGACCTTTTTGTGCACGGCTTTAGATGGCTTGCCAAGAACGCATGCTTTAGCCGGCTCAGCAACCCACTGTTTGATAAACGACCGCCAGTCGTTCTCTGTCCAAGTACGCAGTTGTTCGAATTCAGCGGTCGATGCAAACCACTCGTTGAAAACTTTGCCCTCCTGGGCATCTCCGTATACGAACTCCGTGATGGCCACGTCGATGAATGTGTCCCAGTCCTCTTCTGCGCTCATGACAAACGAGTCATATGCGCGGTCAATGCATTGTTGTAGGAAGTCAAAGTCGAGCTCTTGTAGCAGATCATTCTCGAAATAGTGCACGAGCGTCGAGCCCGCTTGTTCGAGCTTTTCCGTTGGCACGCCATAGAACCAGATCTCGAATTGACCCTTCAAATAGTCTGAGAGGTCCGCACCCACGGAAGAAGCAAGAGCTTGTTCGTCCGGTACGTTGATATACTTCGTGTGCAGCTTTCCCGATCCTTCAGTGGAAAGATAAGACGAGATTACCTGCAGTGCCGTCGTATTCAAGACATCCCTGACCGGAGGGCCGAGCCACGCTACGCAAATCTCGCCCGCCGTCTCACTCGAGTCCGGAAACTGGACTTCGGTCGTAATAGTCGACTCAAGGGGCGATGGCGCATTAGAGAGCGGTGACTCTAAAAACGGCCGCGAAGTGGACTGCTTATCCGGCAGAGCGGCCTCAAACGGCGACAAGACATTCAAGAGTTCTTCAGGGAGCATGTTTCCGCATACAACTACTGATAGATTTGCAGCGTGATATTTCGCGGCGTGGTAGTCTCGGATCGTAGCCCAGTCAAGCGTGCGCAACGCGTCGAGCTTGCCACCTGTATCGGTTGAATAGCCAGAACCTGCTGCGTAGAGCAAGCGTTTAACTTCAGCACTCATCATGTTCTCGCTGTTGTGCTCGTGGCCCTGCATCTCGCTAAACACGACGCCTTTCTCCTCACCTTTGCCATCTACGTGGTAAACCTCAGTCAAGCACGCTGAGTCCTTGACGGTAGCATGCAAAATGTGATCTAAATATACGGGCAGCAGGTTTGCAAACCCTTCAAAGCCAGCCGTTTCGAGGGTATAACATGTGTGGTCCTGCGCCGTCCAAGCGTTTGTCGCAGACAGCTGCTTCGCACCGAGAATATCCAGCAGCCCCTTGTACGGATACTGCTTAGAGCCCATAAACACAACGTGTTCGAGTGTGTGCGGGCAGCCTGAGTTATCGTTAGCCTCAGTTGCGACCGTGAAGTAGCCGCTCACCGATGGGGACTGGCGCTGGATCAGCACTACTTGGAGGCCACTTCTGGGAGCAATCCATTTGAAAAGCTTTGCTGAGGGGCAATAGCTCGGCTCTATCTCCGCCACGAGCTTAAACCCGTCAAAGGCCATAATCTGAGCGCTGAGCTTAACGTGAGGATGGATGATGACAGATGATGACTTGAGGAAGACTGAAATATGACGGTTGACAAGGCGCGAACGTTAACCTCTCGAGTCTCGTCCATTTTGACGCACGACATTCTAATTCGCTATTTCATAGTATTCACTTTGTAGTCGACTGAGACAAGTTAGTAGTTGCTACGACACGAGTCAAGCCTGGTTTCAGTCGGACAGGGCTTCAAGCTCAGATCCACTGCAGCTACTTTCACAACTATCTTCATCCCTTCCATTATTTTCGCTGATATCTTCACTAGCCGACTCAATTTCGACTCTGCGCACTTCCACTTCGTACCCAAGCTGTTCCATCGCTTCAGTGACGAGGTCTTTCTTAGACGTAGGCACGACCATGAATACTACGCTAGAAGCCGGGTCAAAGAGAGGTACTATATACCTCTGCAGAACGGCAAGAAACTCGTCTGTAGTGACCTGCTGTACCTTCCGCAGAAGTGCCTGCGCATGATCTGGCTCGCAGCCCTTTATCACTGTGTCCAGGAACTTCACCGTAGCTGCGCTTGAAGCATGCCTAAGATACGCTACAAGCTCTTTCGCAACTAAAGAAGCCCCAGCACTAAGTTCCTTCTCATTCACCTTGCTCCTGCCAAACGCCATATCCTCAACCGCCTGGCGACACGCCGCGAGTACACTCAAGGCATCGGCTGCCCAGCAAATGTTAAGCGAAATTTGACTTTGTGAGACGGAATTTCTTAAAAATGTTCTAGCCGCATAGCCAGGAGCATAATTAGCTCGCCAGAAAGGGCCCTCCGTCTTTGCAAGATACGCACTCACAAGCGCCAGTGGCGCGAGATCGCTATCGTTGTAGTGACATGGTCCCCGCGCCACAATGGTCATTTCTGACCTACTAGAGGCTTCCTGCAAACTTATGACACACTTTTTTGCGGGCATGCGGCCAAGGCTACTCAGGAATGTGAACGACTGGGGTACACTGCGCAGGCCGCCGCTGCATGCAGGTAATTTGGCATCCAAGGCCCGCCAAGGTGCCAATGGGTCCTCAAGCTTTGATGCATCGGCAATGACTAGAATGCGCATATTTTCTCTGCGGTAAAGCTGCTGCACGAGCTGCTTAACGTCGGCGACTGTCTGCGAGATATTAGCAGCGAAACCGCGGATTTGCGCTTCTGTCAGGATGCTGTCGCTTTGCTTCTGGAGCGAATCGTCATTTAGCAAAGTTGCGCTTACGGCTGACCGTAGAAGCGCCCACTTTGTGCGCTTGTCAGTAGCGAGCGCTTTGAGGTGCTGAGCAATGAAAAAGGCACAGCGAGTCTCATCGACATCAATGTGGAACATGGCCCGCTTTATCCACATTGTGGCCTTGGCATAGTTCTCAGCTCCAGCCTTCACCTCAAGCAAAACCGTCTCTGGTGCCTGAATGCTGGGGCCTAAACTCTTGTCAAGAAGATCATGGTCAGCAATTTGAGCGACCTCAGCCGCGCTCAGCTTCTCCCCGTTGTCTAAGCTCATCGGCATAGCAAACGTGTTTGACAGCACCACACGAATAAGTGGCAGCAGGCGCCTGTTCGCGCCCTGAGGGGAAATGAATACCTTGATGGTCACAAACCGGGACTGTATACTTTCGAAATTGATTGCGAGGTCCACGTTTCCCTTCAGGCTCGCCTGGATGGTGTCATCGATGCGGAGCGGGTGACCAGCGAGGCTTTCTGTAAGTTTCGGCGTTGCTGCGGACCGCGAAGATATGAAGCGGATCTTGCTGAAGTCGGGCACGGGGAACAGACTCAAAATGTGCTCGGGGATGGGGCGCTCGTTCTTAGCGATTGCGTCTTGTAAAGCGCGCCCGGCCGCGTCTGAGCTGATGCTTCGTTTCAACTTTTCTTGACGGCGCCTCTTATCCTTCTGCAGCGCTTTGTAGAATGCTTTGGACGGCCGGCCAAGGACGCAAATCTTTGCCGGCTCAACAACCCACTTTGCAATGAACGATCGCCAATGTTCTTTAGTCCAAGTACGCAGGTGTTCGAAGTTAGTCGTCGACTTAAAACGCTCTTTCAAAAATTCGCCATTTCTGTCGCCGTATACAAAATCCGTGATCGTCGCATCGACCAACATGTCCGAGTCATCTTCTGTATCCGTTGTCAGAGCGTCGTAGGCGCGCTCAATACATTGGTGAAGAAAGTCGAGGTCGAGCTCTTGAAGCAGAGTGTGAGTCAGGTAGTGCAGCAGCGTCGCGCCCGCGTCCTTGAGCTTCGCAGTGGGCACGCGAGAGAAGTAGACTTCAATTCGGCCCTGCAGAAGCTCAAAAACGCTTGCACCAACGTCTAAAGCGAGTGCCTGCTCATTCGGCACCTTTATATACTTGAGCTCCAGTTTGCCTGATCCCTCGAGGGTAAGATAGGACGCGACGACCTGCAGTGCCATCATGTTCACCGTTTCTGTGACCGGAGGCCCAAGCCATGCTACAAAAACGTCGCCAGCTGTTTCATCTGAGTCCGGAAACTCGACTTCGGTAGTAGTAGTCGACCGTAGGGGCGAGGGCCCGTTAGAAAGCGGCGACTCAAGAAATGGCCGAGGGAACGGCGTCTTGTCAGGTAGCGTGGCCTCGAGCGGAGACAGGATGCTCATAAGCTCTTCGGGAAGCACGTTGCCGCACACCGTCACCAACAGATTGGCGGCGTGGTAGTTAGCCGCGTGGTACTCCCTGATCGTGTCCCAATTTAGTGTGCGCAATGCGTCGGGTTTTCCCTCTGGGTCCGTGGAATAGCCAGAACCCATGGCATAAAGCTGACGCTTAGCATCGTCTCTTGTCACATTGTAGTGTTCATACTCCTGCGCCTCGCTGAACACGGTGCCCCCTTCCACGCCCTCGGCATTTACGTGGTAAATCTCGGTCAGGCATGCAGAGTCCTCAATTGAGGTATGCAAAATGTGATCTAGATATACGGGAAGCAAGTTAGCGAACGCCTCAAGGCCGGCGGTTTTTAGCACATAACACGTATGATCCTGCATTGTCCAAGTGCGCGTCGTCGACAATTGCTGCTTGCCGAGAGAATCGAGGACTCCCTTGTACGGATACTGCTTAGATCCCATGAAAACAAGGCGCTCGAGCGCGCGCGGGCATCCAGAGTTATCGTTCGCCTCAGTAGCCAGCGCGCAGAAGCCCTCCACGAGCGGCGACTGGCGCTGCATGAGCACTACTTGGAGGCCGCTTCTTGGAGCAATCCATTTAAAAAGCTTTGTTGACGGGCAATGGCTTGGCTCTAACTCCGCTACAAGCTTAAACCCGTCATCGGCCATATTGTGGCGCGGACAATGATGACAGATGATGATATCTACCGAGCTGGCGGCGCGTCCTGAGGACGGCGACACGGCGTGCTGCGCAGAAAGCGTTTACTTCTGGCAATTGGGTTGATCTACTTGATTCATTAGCCATGGCATACCTCGTCCGTATAACAACACGTTACGGGACGTGCATCGCGGACTCAGACGCGTCCTCAGACGTACCCTTAATGTGCGCGTACCACAATTTCAGTTACGGACGCGACAGCGACGAATATACGCCGGCACCGTCTACGAGTGGTAAACCGTAAGTATTTTGCTTAAAGTATGGAAACTATATGCATGGTCCGTTGAGGGGACATAAATAAGTGTTGAAACCGGCTCCAATGGGCGCCTGTTTATGGTCCGTTGAGGGGACATAAATAAATGTGTTGAATGCTTAGGCAGGGGTTGCGGCCGTGGTGGCCACTTACTCCTGCTTCTGGCGGAACTCCTTAGCGGCCTCCACCATGTTCGTGAGCTGCTTGCGCACCTCGTCCCACTGGCGGGTCTTCAGACCGCAGTCAGGGTTGATCCAGAGGTTCTCCTTCGGGTACACGGCAAGAATGTCCTTGATCCGGCGCTCGAACTCGGCCTTGGCCGGCACACGCGGGGAGTGGATGTCGAACAGACCAAGTCCAATGTGGTTCGGGTAGTCCGAGAAGTTCTCAATGTACTTGCTGTCGTCCTTCTTCGAGAACTCGATGGACACAACGTCGGCATCCAGAGCCTTGATGTGCGCCGGGTCGAGGTCGGAGTAGCAGAAGTGCGAGTGCACCTGCGTCGCGTCGGCAACGCCAGACGTGGCGATGCGGAACGACTCAGGCGCCCACGACACGTAGTCGTCACGCTCCTTGCCCGAGCGCAGCGGCAGACCCTCGCGAATGGCGGGCTCGTCGACCTGGATGATGTTCACACCAGCCGCCTCGAGGTCGTTGACCTCGTCGCGGAGAGCCAGCGCCAGCTGCAGCGCCTGCGTCTTCTGCGTGACGTCGTCACGCGGGAACGACCAACGCAGAATCGTGACGGGGCCCGTGAGCATACCCTTCATAGGCTTCGAGCTGACGCTCTGCGCGAACTTAGACTCCTTGACGGTCATCGGCGACGGGCGCGAGATGTCACCGACAATGATGGGCGGGCGCACATAGCGCGAGCCGTAGGACTGGACCCAGCCGTTCACGGTGAACGCGAAGCCGCGCAGGCGCTCGCCGAAGTACTGGACCATATCGTTGCGCTCGGGCTCGCCGTGCACGAAGACGTCGAGGCCGACCTCCTCCTGGAACTTAATAGCGTCCTTGATCTCCTTCTGGATGAACTGCTCGTACTCCTCCTCCGTGATCTGGCCCTTCACGAACTTGTTGCGCTGCTGGCGGATCTCCTTCGTTTGTGGGAACGATCCGATCGTCGTCGTGGGGAACAGGGGCAGGTTCAGGGACTTCTGAGCCTCGAGACGCTTGCGGAACTCGGACGCGCGCTTCGCGTCCTGCTCGCACAGCTTCGACACGCGCTCCTGCACGGCCTTGTCGTTTGTGATGTCCGAGACACGGCGCGCCTCGACGCTCTTCGCGTTCGCCTCGAAGGCCTCCTTCACGGAGTCGAGGTCCTGCACGCCCTTCGTAATCGTGGCGACCTCAGCAACCTTCTGCTTCGCAAACGCGAACCAGTCCTTGATCTTGGGGTCGAGCTTGGCCTCGTTGTCGAGATCAACGGGCGTGTGCAGCAGCGAGGACGACGTCGCGACGTAGACGCGGTCGGAGCCAAGCTTCTCAACCGCCTCGTCGACGATCTTCTTGGCACGAGCGAAGTCCGTCTTCCAGATGTTACGGCCATCGACGACACCAACGGACAGCTTCTTGTCCTTGCCGACGAGCTCGATGGCGTCACCAAGCTGCTCAGGGCAGCGCACGAAGTCGAAGTGGAAGCCGGCCACGGGCAGGTCCTTGATGGCGTCCAGGTTCGGGCGCGCGTCGCCGAAGTAGGAGGCAACAATAAGCTTCGCCTCGGGAACCTCCTTCGCCAGGTACTCGAAGGCCGTCTTGTACGCCTTCTTAACGTCCTCGTCGAGGTCGAGCACCAGAATGGGCTCGTCGATCTGGATCTCCTTCGCGCCGGCGGCCACGAGCTTGCGCAGCGCCTCGGCGTAGACCGGAAGCAGCTTCTCGAGCAGCGAGATGGGCTTCAGGTCGAGCGAGTCCTTGTCGGCCTTGCCGAGAGCCAGGAACGACACGGGGCCGATGAGCACGGGGCGCGTCTCGATGCCGAGCTCCTTCGCCTCGACGTACTCGTCGACGGGCTTCGAGCCGTTGAGCTTGAACGTCGTCGAGTGGGAGAACGTCGGGCGCACGTAGTGGTAGTTCGAGTCGAACCACTTCACCATCTCGAGCGCCGGCACGTCGACGTTGTCACGCTGCAGACCGCGGCCCATAGCGAAGTACTCGTCGACAGTCGAGAGCTGCGACTTGCGGTAGCGCTCAGGCACGACGTTGAAGAGCTGCGACGCGTCGAGGATCTGGTCGTAGAACGAGAAGTCGTTGCTGGGAATGATGTCGACACCGGCATCCTTCTGCAGCTTCCAGTTGTGCGCGCGCAGCTCCTTGCCCGTCTTGAGGAGCTCCTCCTCGCTGAGAGAGCCGTTCCAGTAGGCCTCCGTGGCCTTCTTAAGCTCGCGCTTGGCGCCGATGCGCGGGAATCCTAGTACGCTCGACTGGACCATTGGTAATATCTGCCGAACTTATCACTGGAGGTGCGCGTTACTTATATACTGATAGATACGCCATGCTGAGATAACGCAGGCAAATTTTTCATGTTGTTGATTCCCGGCAGCCAACGCATACATAACCCTTGCCCGGTATCCCAGGTTATCATATCTCTTAGCGTAGGCCGCGCTACGAGGCCGTCAGTGGATCCACACGACAGGCAGGGCGCAGCAGTGATGGTCAGGTGCACACAGCAGTCAGGTCCAAGCACTTTGGCCGCTGGCTTTATGGCTATGTGCTTGGCGCCGACGTGCGCTTCTCGTGTGCTGTCGTCGTCACCACGTGGTATGACATGCGAGCCCCAGCCCTTGAAGGTGGCCGACCTCGGCCGCCCCCTAACACGGGTCGCCGTGAGTCACTAGTAAAGACGACGTGACTTGAGGCGAGTTTTCGGCAGGCGTTGCGTCGAAGTTTTTAACCAGGATTCTGCAGGTGCGTTTAGTCTCCTTCAAGGTGCCTCATACGAGGGCGCGGCGCTGTCCCCGCGCGCAACATGACTCGCGCGTGAGGTTGGGGGCATGTGATCACCGCGCGCTAGCGCGCAGCTCAACGTGTCAGTCGCGGCGGCTGCGCTGCATGTGAACGGCAGGCTGCGGGGATGCGAAAAGGGTCGGTCGAGCATGTGGACGGCGCGACTCGCATCGCGCTACTCGAGGCTACCTCGTGGCGATCGCCATGTGTTTAGGCTTCCCTTGTTTATCTTAATATTTAGTAACTGCTCTGAGCGGCCGTGCCCCAAGTCAAGAAGATGGGGTCTGCGCTGTGAAATGACGCACCGACATCTATCTTCACGCTACGACGGTTTATTACAGGGCTACTACCTTAGGAGTTTAGTGAACATCTAGATCGCACAAGCTACGCAGGCTCTCAAAAGTGTGTATGCGCATCAACGGCACTGCTACGCTTACACGAAAAGTGCCGAGGCGAATCGAGCTAGGCTGTTTGTCGAGCTACGACCTCTTGAGGCACGATTCGCGTACGATCGCTTACTGGCTGTGCGGTCCCGGCAGCCCCGGGCGCTAGGCTATGGGCGCTATTTACTTGGGTTATGACTACTCGTGCGACTGCCCTACGGGTTTGTTGCCCTATGGCTGCACGACTCGTGGGGTAAGGCCACCCACGCACCACCATCCGCTCTTTGGCCTCGCCCCTCCTCCCCTCCCGGCGTGGCCTGAAGCTGTCTGCTGATTCATACATGAGTCACGCATCCCTTTCGTCTGTGGGACAGCCTCGCGAACGGATGAAAACGGTAGAGGCAAGGGTCGCGATCGCGCGAGGGACTTGAGCCCCGCTAATGAGCCACGCTGCGCGCTGATGAGGGCCTCGCCGCGAGCGCGCGGAGTCTGCACGAGCCCAAGCCGCCAAACTAGCTCTCGGGTATTTGCGTCTGCGCGCCGTATGACGCCCCGGGCGCGGCTCGTACCCGTGACAAGCCAAGTTTATCAACATTGGCTAGGTGCGTCGCTGCAGGCCAAACGGCAGACCCGTGCCCTGAAGTTTTACTAGCAGAATGCAGGAACAACAACAGCCAATCTCAGTCTGCTGTTGACCCTGCGGATGGCGCCAAGAGAACGACAATCGAACTTTGAGCTGCTGCGGCTCACGGCAATGGTTCTCATTGTCGTCCAGCACTACTCGGGGTTCACGAACTGGGCGTGGGACCGCGAGTCGCCGGACCACCGCATGGTGAACGAGATCTTTATGAACATCTTGAGCACGCCCGGCAAAGTCGGCGTCAACATTTTTCTCATGATGACCGGGTATTTCCTGAATGGCCGGCCCATCAAGTCGAGCTCCGTCATGCGCACCTGGATCCAGTGCGTGATGTGGTCGTGGATCCTGTTTGTGGCGACCTACTTCTACAAGGGCGTGGCCCCGCACTTCTACCGCCCGTTGCTCATGCCAATTACGGGCCACGGCTACTGGTTCCTGAGCTCGTACGTGGCAGTCATGTTCTGCTCGGGCTGGATTGCCGCTCTGGCAAAGCAGACGACGCCGGCCCAATTCGTGAGCGGCCTCGGCGTCATGTTTGTGCTCATGTCCGTGCTCGACTGGAACATGGAGATGCGCTACTGCAACACGCAGTGGTTCATCTTCTCCATCTCCGTCGGCGCGTTTCTGCGCCGCTTCGAGGCGCGGTTCGCCGGGATCAGCACGCGCACGCTCGGCGCCGTGCTGGCCGGCCTCTGCATCTTCAATTGGTCTACGGTCACGTACTTCACGTACCACCTCGACTGGCCGTTTGTGCAGCAGTACTCGGGGCCCACGATGTTCATGCGCAACAACTGGTCCATTGAGACGCTGTGCTTCGCAATTGTGCTGTTTTTGCTGGCAACGCGCATCCATGTCAAGTCGCAGCTCATCAACACGGCGGCCAGCTGCACGCTGGGCGTCTATCTTGTCCACGAGAACCAGCTGCTCACGCCGCGGTTCTGGCAGGAGTGGGTGCACGGCGAGGTGTTCAAGAACTCGGTCTTCTTCCCTATCGTCTCGCTGCTCCACGTGTCCGCCGTGTACATTGCCCTCACGTTCCTTGAGTACACGCGGTACCTTGTGCTCGGCCGCGTGGAGGAGTACCTCGCAATGCGGCTCGGCGCCATGGGCGACGCAGCGGGCTCTTTCATCAACGCAAAGCTGCGCGACCCGAACGAGGACGTGGAGCTCGCGTGAGCAGCGGCCGGCGGGCCGGTAGCGACCTGAACGTGCGAAATACCTCAACGAAACCGGGGCCCCCCTGCGCGCTGCGACGAGATGCATGCGAGCGGCGCACACGCGGTGCCAGCGGTCGCGTGAACTGCTACGAAACTGTACAAATAAAATAAATATGGCGCCGGGCGCCTCACATGTAGTGGGACTCGTCGTACTTCTTCATGATCTCGGCCACGCGGCCGAACGCGCGGCGGTTCGGTGCGCAGTAGCGTGGCGGCGGCGCGGACACCTCGCTCGGGTACTCGCGCGGCATTTTGCCGCCGCCGTCGACGACGCCGACGCGCGCCTCCGTCACGACGTGCGTGCGGGGTGGGAGCAGTGGCGGCTTCGTCGGCGGCGCGCGGCGCGGCAGCTCGTTCGACACGTCGCGCGGAGCCATGCTTTTGCGCGCCTCGCCCGCCTGCAGCGGCCAGTGCTCGATGAGCGTGCGCGTGACGCGCGCGGCGACGGCGTGCTGCTCACGCGACTGGTTGTAGAGGCCGAAAATGGCC